>WNWK01000294.1:5000-12500 GCA_009830355.1 Cherax destructor | reverse complement strand
GGTGTGGGTGTTGACTAGTGTTGTGGGGAAGGGTGGCAGTGGTGGATGTGAGGGAGGTAGGATGAGTGTAGGCGCTCCCCCTCTCTTCTTCTATATCCCCTTCACTACAGGGGGATATGGAGGAAGAGAGAGAAAAGACCGTAAGTGTTCATTATAACCAAGTATCACTCAAGGAACATTATAACCAGGCATCACTCAAAGGGAAGCTGCGAAGTTGATTAAGTTACAACAAAGTGAAGGTAACCTCGAGAGACGCTTGTGATAGTGTCTTTGTTTTATGTCACTCTTCATGGCCTCGTCAGCTCACTGACTCCTCCACCTGGCAAGGTGTTTCTTCCTTCACCAGGTGTCGTCACGTTGATATGAATCTCTGTCAACGGAAGATCAGGCTCTCACGTCTCGTCCTCGGCCACCTGTTCGCAGGTGCTCCTTGAAACGTGTACCTCACATTTTAACAGTTTGCCCCGCGGCTTAAGCCTTTCCTCCTGTTATAATTTTTATAATAACCGAGGTGCTTGTAGGGACCCTGGGCACTTTTTAGGAGTGTCTTTCGATAATAATTTAACTTTTAAACTGCTGGGGAACGGGAGGCATTCAGGTTCGATCCAAGGAAGGGGAGGGTAAATGCCCCTCCTTGCAGCTCCTCATCAGCATCAAGGAGCTGTCCCAGAGGCTGTAAGACTCTTACTGGTTTAGCTCTTCCTTATGAGTAATATCAGGTTAACTTGGTGAGTATAACTAGGTATCTGCTGAAGAGGATCCTGGAAGGAGGTCGAAATATACAGATTAATTGATCCCTTGATTTTATATCCATGAGGGTTATAATAATAATCTTTATTTCTACAAGTACATGTACAAGGTATACAGAACATAGCTAACATCAATGACATACTACTATATAGAAAGACCCTTGTTATGCAGAGTATTTCTCGCAGATTGTCAATTTTTCCCAGGATGCGACCCACACCAGTCGACTAACAACCCGGTACCTATTTACTGCTAGGTGAACAGGGATAGCAGGTGTCTTAAGGAAACACTTCCTAATGTTTCCACCCGTACCGGGATCAACCTCCGGACGTCAGTGTGTGAGCTGAGTTAAGCATAACTAGGTGATTATAACTATGCTCAAGACGCAACACCAGACATGACAGCTCCACTAACGACCAATTACACCTTAACAAACTGCCTCAGTTTTCAACGAACTCGTTACCTTTCCACTTGGCTATTATGATCTTTGTTACTGCGCCTGGCTTGGTAATTACCTGGACCCTCTGAAGTAGGTAGCAAAAACTGGAGGGGGGGGGCGAGTGTTGAGGGGAAGTTGTAAATAGACAGAGGATGGGTGGCGAAGGAGGAGGGGAGGGGAGATGAAGGGCAGAAGGTGGAGTAGGGGTAGGTTGCCTCCCCTTCCTTTGATCGAACCTGAAGGCCTCCATTATTCCACTCACTATGACCCTTATGGGTTTAGCGCTTCTCCTTGATTATCATAATTCAGCATATCCTGAATTCCTCCCTCTCTGCCTCTGCCTGTCTCCCTCACTCCCCCCTCTCTGCCTCTGCCTGTCTACCTCACTCCCCCCTCTCTGCCTCTGCCTGTCTCCCCCCCCCTCTTGCCTCTGCCTGTCACCTCCTCCCTCTCTGCCTCTGCCTGTCTCCTCATTTCCTTCTGTTCTTGCGTCTCCTCCTCTCCTGCCTTCCTGTTTCCTCCGTTCGCTTGCTCTCCCTCACTCCCTCTCTGCCTTCCTGCTCTCACTCCTCTTGCCTCTCCTGTCTCTTGCCTCTGCCTGTCTCCCTCACTCCCCCTCTCTGCCTCTGTCTGTCTACCTCCTCCCTCTGCCTCTGGTTCCTCCTCCTCTCTGCCTCGCCTGCTCTCACTCCCCTCTGCTCTCTGCTCTCCTCTCCCCTCTCTGCCTCTGCCTGTCTCCCTCCTCCCCCTCTCTGCCTCTGCCTGTCTACCTCACTCCCCCTCTCTGCCTCTGCCTGTCTCCTCACTCCCCCTCTCTGCCTCTGCTGTCTCCCTCACTCCCCCTCTCTGCCTCTGCTGTCACCTCTCCTCCCCTCTGCCTCTCGCCTCTGTTTCCCCTCCCCTCTCTGCCTCTGTCTGTCTACCTCACTCCCCCTCTCTGCCTCTGCCTGTCTCCCTCACTCCCCTCTCTGCCTCTGCCTGTCTCCTCCTCCCCCTCTGCCTCTGCCTGTCTACCTCACTCCCTCTCTGCTCCTTCCCACTCCCTCTGCCTCTGCCTGTCTCCCTCCTCCCCCTCTCTGCCTCTGCCTGTCTCCCTCACTCCCCCTCTCTGCCTCTGCCTGTCTACCTCACTCCCCCTCTCTGCCTCTGCCTGTCTCCCTCACTCCCCCTCTCTGCCTCTGCTGTCTCCCTCACTCCCTCTCTGCCTCTGCCTGTCTACCTCACTCCCCCTCTGCCTCTGCCTGTCTACCTCACCCCCCTCTCTGCCTCTGCCTGTCTCCTCCTCCCCTCTCTGCCTCTGTCTGTCTACCTCACTCCCCCTCTCTGCCTCTGCCTGTCTCCTCACTCCCCTCTCTGCCTCTGCCTGTCTCCCTCACTCCCCCTCTCTGCCTCTGTCTGTCTACCTCACTCCCCTCTCTGCCTCTGCCTGTCTCCCTCACTCCCCCTCTCTGCCTCTGCTCTGTCTACCTCACTCCTCCCTCTCTGCCTCTGCTGTCTACCTCACTCCCCCTCTCTGCCTCTGCCTGTCTCCTCACTCCCCCTCTCTGCCTCTGCCTGTCTACCTCCACTCCCCCTCTCTGCCTCTGCCTGTCTCCCTCACTCCCTCTCTCCTCTGCTGTCTCCTCTCCCTCTGCTCTGCTGTCTACCTCACTCCCCCTCTCTGCCTCTGCCTGTCTCCCTCACTCCCCCTCTCTGCCTCTGCCTGTCTACCTCACTCCCTCTCTGCCTCTGCTGTCTACCTCACTCCCCTCTCTGCCTCTGCCTGTCTCCCTCACTCCCCCTCTGCCTCTGTCTGTCTACCTCACTCCCCCTCTCTGCCTCTGCCTGTCTCCTCACTCCCCCTCTCTGCCTCTGTCTGTCTGCCTCACTCCCCTCTCTGCCTCTCTGTCTACCTCACTCCCCCTCTCTGCCTCTGCCTGTCTCCCTCACTCCCCTCTCTGCCTCTGCCTGTCTACCTCACTCCCCCTCTCTGCCTCTGCCTGTCTCCCTCACTCCCCCTCTCTGCCTCTGTCTGTCTCCTCACTCCCCTCTCTGCCTCTGTCTGTCTACCTCACTCCCCCTCTCTGCCTCTGCCTGTCTCCCTCACTCCCCCTCTCTCCTCTGCCTGTCTCCTCACTCCCCCTCTCTGCCTCTGCCTGTCTACCTCACTCCCCCTCTCTGCCTCTGTCTGTCTCCTCACTCCCCCTCTCTGCCTCTGCTGTCTCCCTCACTCCCCCTCTCTGCCTCTGCCTGTCTACCTCACTCCCCCTCTCTGCCTCTGCCTCTGTCTCCCTCACTCCCCTCTCTGCCTCTGCCTGTCTCCTCACTCCCCCTCTCTGCCTCTGCCTGTCTCCCTCCTCCCCCTCTCTGCCTCTGCCTGTCTCCTCACTCCCCCTCTCTGCCTCTGCTGTCTCCCTCACTCCCCCTCTCTGCCTCTGCCTGTCTCCCTCACTCCCCCTCTCTGCCTCTGCCTGTCTCCTCCTCCCCCTCTCTGCCTCTGCCTGTCTCCTCACTCCCCCTCTCTGCCTCTGCCTGTCTCCCTCACTCCCCCTCTCTGCCTCTGTGCTGTCTGCCTCCTCCCCCTCTCTGCCTCTGCCTGTCTCCCTCACTCCCCCTCTCTGCCTCTGTCTGTCTACCTCCTCCCCCTCTCTGCCTCTGCCTGTCTCCTCACTCCCCCTCTCTGCCTCTGTCTGTCTCCTCACTCCCCCTCTCTGCCTCTGTCTGTCTACCTCACTCCCCTCTCTGCCTCTGCCTGTCTCCCTCACTCCCCCTCTCTGCCTCTGTCTGTCTACCTCACTCCCCCTCTCTGCCTCTGCCTGTCTCCCTCACTCCCCCTCTCTGCCTCTGCCTGTCTACCTCATCCCCCTCTCTGCCTCTGCCTGTCTACCTCACTCCCCCTCTCTGCCTCTGCCTGCTCCCTCATCCCCCTCTCTGCCTCTGCCTGTCTACCTCACTCCCCTCTCTGCCTCTGCCTGTCTCCCTCACTCCCCCTCTCTGCCTCTGCCTGTCTACCTCACTCCCCCTCTCTGCCTCTGCCTGTCTACCTCACTCCCCTCTCTGCCTCTGCCTGTCTCCTCACTCCCTCTCTGCCTCTGTCTGTCTCTCACTTCCTCTCTGCCTCTGCTGTCTCCTCACTCCCCCTCTCTGCCTCTGCTGTCTACCTCACTCCCCCTCTCTGCCTCTGCCTGTCTACCTCACTCCCCCTCTCTGCCTCTGTCTGTCTCCCTCACTCCCCCTCTCTGCCTCTGTCTGTCTCCCTCACTCCCCTTCTCTCTGCCTCTGCCTGTCTCCCTCACTCCCCCTCTCTGCCTCTGCCTGTCTCCTCACTCCCCCTCTCTGCCTCTGCCTGTCTCCCTCACTCCCCCTTCTCTGCCTCTGCCTGTCTACCCTCCTCCCCCCTTCTCTGCCTCTGCCTGTCTCCCTCACTCCTCCCTCTCTTTCGCCTCTGCCTGTCTCCCTCACTCCCTCTCTGCCTCTGTCTGTCTCCCTCACTCCCCCTCTCTGCCTCTGTCCTGTCTCCCTCACTCCCCCTCTCTGCCTCTGCCTGTCTCCCTCCTCCCCCTCTCTGCCTCTGCCTGTCTCCCTCACTCCCCCTCTCTGCCTCTGCCTGTCTCCCTCACTCCCCCTCTCTGCCTCTGCCTGTCTCCCTCACTCCCCCTCTCTGCCTCTGCCTGTCTCTCTCACTCCCCCTTCTCCTCTGCCTGTCTCCTCACTCCCCCTCTCTGCCTCTGCCTGTCTACCTCACTCCCCCTTCTCTGCCTCTGCCTGCATGCTTCACTCCTTCCTCTGCCTCTGCCTGTCTACCTCACTCCCCCTTCTCTGCCTCTGCCTGCATGCTTCACTCCTCCCTCTGCTCTGCCTGTCTCCCTCACTCCCCCTCTCTGCCTGTCTCCCTCACTCCCCCTCTCTGCCTCTGCCTGTCTCCCTCCTCCTCACTCGCTGCCTCTGCCTGTCTACCTCACTCCCCCTCTATGCCTCTGCCTGTCTCCTCCTCCCCCTCTCTGCCTCTGCCTGTCTCCCTCACTCCCCCTCTCTGCCTCTGCCTGTCTCCCTCACTCCCCCTCTCTGCCTCTGCCTGTCTCCCTCACTCCCCCTCTCTGCCTCTGCCTGTCTACCTCACTCCCCCCTCTCTGCCTCTGCCTGTCTACCTCACTCCCCCCTCTCTGCCTCTGCCTGCATGCTTCACTCCTTCCTCTCTGCCTCTGCCTGTCTCCCTCACTCCTCCCTCTGCCTCTGCCTGTCTACCTCACTCCTCCCTCTGCCTCTGCCTGCATGCTTCACTCCTCCCTCTGCCTCTGCCTGTCTCCCTCACTCCCCCCTCTCTGCCTCTGCCTGTCTCCCTCACTCCCCCCTCTCTGCATCTGCCTGTCTCCCTCACTCCTCCCTCGCTGCCTCTGCCTGCCTCGCTGCCTCTCTGCCTCGCTGCCTCAGCACTAAGGGAAGCAGCTCCTGGAAGACATCACTTCATCATAGTGTTGTTATTCCCAGTAATACCAAACTTTACTCACGTACCTCCCTCCCTCCCTCCCTCCTTCTGTTGGATTATTTTGCCAAGGCCAGTGTGTGTGTGTGTGTGTGTGTGTGTGTGTGTGTGTGTGTACACTCACATGAATTTGTGGTTGCAGGGGGAACTGTTATAGTGTTACTGTCTGTATGGAACCTGAGTGTAGGAAGTGGGGAAGGAGGGGAAAGTTGGGGAATGGGAAGTATAGAGTACCACCTGGGCAGGACCAAGGGGTAGTATACAGTACCACCTGGGTAGAACCAAGGGGCAGTATACAGTACCACCTGGGCAGGACCAAGGGGCAGTATACAGTACCACCTGGGTGAACCAGGGGCGTATACAGTACCACCTGGGCGGACCAAGGGGCAGTATACAGTACCACCTGGGTAGAACCAAGGGGCAGTATACAGTACCACCTGGGCAAGACCAAGGGGCAGTATACAGTACCACCTGGGTAGAACCAAGGGGCAGTATACAGTACCACCTGGGCAGGACCAAGGGGTAGTATACAGTACCACCTGGGCAGGACCAAGGGGCAGTATACAGTACTACCTGGGCTGGACCAAGGGGTAGTATACAGTACCACCTGGGCAGGACCAAGGGGTAGTATACAGTACCACCTGGGCAGGACCAAGGGGTAGTATACAGTACCACCTGGGTAGAACCAAGGGGCAGTATACAGTACCACCTGGGCAGGACCAAAAGGCAGTATACAGTACCACCTGGGTAGAACCAAGGGGCAGTATACAGTACCACCTGGGCAGGACCAAGGGGTAGTATACAGTACCACCTGGGCAGGACCAAGGGGTAGTATACAGTACCACCTGGGCAGGACCAAGCGGTAGTATACAGTACCACTTGGGCAGGACCAAGGGGTAGTATACAGTACCACCTGGGCAGGACCAAGGGGCAGTATACAGTACCACCTGGGTAGAACCAAGGGGCAGTATACAGTACCACCTGGGCAGGACCAAGGGGTAGTATACAGTACCACCTGGGCAGGACCAAGGGGTAGTATACAGTACCACCTGGGCAGGACCAAGCGGTAGTATACAGTACCACTTGGGCAGGACCAAGGGGTAGTATAAAGTACCACCTGGGCAGGACCAAGGGGTAGTATAAAGTACCACCTGGGCAGGATCAAGGGGTAGGATACAGTACCACCTGGGCAGGACCAAGGGGTAGGATACAGTACCACCTGGGCAGGACCAAGGGGTAGTATACAGTACCACCTAGGCAGGACCAAGGGGTAGTATACATTACCACCTGGGCAGGATCAAGGGGTAGTATACAGTACCACCTGGGCAGAACCAAGGGGTAGTATACATTACCACCTGGACAGGATCAAGGGGTAGGATACAGTACCACCTGGGCAGGACCAAGGGGTAGGATACAGTACCACCTGGGCAGGACCAAGGGGTAGTATACAGTACCACCTGGGCAGGACCAAGGTCCGGAACATAAACTTCCACATGACCTCCACATAAAATAACATTATACAACTTTGTTAAACATTAAACATTCTTTTCATAAGTTCAACAATTACTTCATCAAAGTAATGTTGATCAGCCTCAGCCACATCTGAAACAGAACAGAAATATTTAGGCCATAGCACTGACGTTCTGTTGTGTGCTGGAAATACACGATTAAAAAAAAATGAACCAACTGGTAGTGTCCATAAACAAAACTATTTGTAAACTGCAGCCATGAAAGGTAATGGAAAGATGTGTTTTATTATAGCATAGAGAGCAAGTTACCAGGCTCATGTTATGGATGTTTGGGGTCCAGTAATCAGGAGACGCGTGCAGGTATATTCACGGGTACAAAGGCA
>WNWK01000293.1:387195-575235 GCA_009830355.1 Cherax destructor | reverse complement strand
TTTATGTAAATGAGGAATAGGAGTGGCCCCAGGACACTTCCTTGAGGGACTCCGATTGTAATTGGTTGTGTGGAAGAGTTCTCTCCATTTGTGTACACGTATTGGCTTCTGTTGGTGAGGTATGATTTTAGGTAGTTGAGTGGGTGCCCCTTATACCATAGTGTGCTAATTTTGTGAGCAGTAAATCATGGTCGACTGTATCAAAAGCTTTGCGGAGATCAATGAAGATTCCCAGTGGGACTTCTTTTTCTCAAGTGCTGTATATATTAACTCCAACATGTGTGTAATAGCATCGTTTGTGCTCTTGTTTGTCCTGAATCCAAATTGACAGGGGTTGAGTACATTGTGTGAGACGAGGTAGGAATAGATTTGTCTATGAATTAATTTTTCGAAGATTTTAGAAAGCAATGGTAAATTAGAAATTGGTCTATAATTATTCAGGTCTGTTTGATCACCTCCTTTGTGGATCGGGGTGACCCTAGCTATTTTGAGAATTGATGGAAAGGTAGAGGCTTCAATGGATTTATTGAATAGTGTTGCTATGATTGGTGACAGTACCTGTGAAGCTTTTTGTACATAAAAGTTGGTAGGCTGTTTATGTCTCCTGCCTTGTTTTTAAGGGTGTTGATTATGAGCGAGACTTCAATTGGGTTGGTAGGAGCTAGGAATAGCGTATTAGGGTAGGTGTTTGTGAGGTAGTCTGTTGGACGGGTGTTTGAGCTTGGGATTTTATTCGCTAGATTCTTTCCTATGGTGGAGAAGAAAACATTAAGTCTGTTTGCTGTCTCAGTAGGTGAGAGTAGGGGTTCATCTGCTCTTGATAATTTGATGGTGTTGTTTTTCGCTATCTTATTATTTCCTAGAATTGCAGATAGGGTCTTCCAGGTCTTTTTCATATCACCTTTTATGTTCTGGAGTCTGTTCTCATAATACATTTTTTTTGATCTCCTTATCAGGCTGGTAAGGGTTGATGAGTAGCGTTTGGATTGTTCTCTGGTTATTAGACCCCATCTGTATTGTTTTTCATATTGGTGCCTTTTGTTAATGGATTTAAGGATGCTGGGTGTTAGCCAGGGATTGTTAAGTCTCTTAGCTGTGATCTGTTTAGTTTTTTTAGGGCAATGTTTGTTATAGAGGTGGTGGGTTTTGTTAAGGAAATTCTTGATGCATTCATTAGTATCTGTATATGTTTCTAACTCATTATGCCAGTCAATGTTAGTCATAGCTGTTATAAAGTTATTTACAGCTGACTCATTATGTAGTCTGAAGGTAACTTTTGTAATATCTAGGGGCAATTTACCAAGATTAGTTATGAGAAAGGTCGGATAGTGGTCTGTGGTGTTGTCTGTGATGATGCCTGATTTTAGAGGGGCTATAGTATTAGTCCAGATGTGGTCTAGTAGTGAGGTACTAGTCTCGGAGATTCTTGTAGGTTTTGATATTACATCGTCTTATTATTCACATCTCTACTGCTCCTGCCTACTTTCTGTACTCGACTGAAGAAGCCTACTGTGTAGTCGAAACGTTTCGAAATAAAGTTGCCAATGTGTCTTTCCTACCAATATGTTCCCAGTCAGGTCAGAGAACCCCTTTGCCTAAACCCTAACGGAACCAGATGTCCACAACTTTTCCCTGCCTGAGTTAACAACAGGCTTTCTGGAGTCCCTTAAAAGCGGAGATGTGTGATAAGATAAGATTTCTTCGGATTTTTAACCCCGGAGGGTTAGCCACCCAGGATAACCCAAGAAAGTCAGTGCGTCATCGAGGACTGTCTGTCTTATTTCCATTGGGGTCCTTAATCTTGTCTCCCAGGATGCGACCCACACCAGTCGACTAACAACCCAGGTACCTATTTGCTGCTAAGTGAACATGACAACAGGTGTAAGGAAACACGTCAAAATGTTTCCACCCGCCGGGAATCGAACCCGGGCCCTCCGTGTGTGAAGCGAGAGCTCTAGCCACCAGACTACCGGGCCACCTAAAGCAGATATTGTCATTAACACTTTCTCTGATGCAGATACTGTCATTAACACTTTCTCTGATGCAGATACTGTCAACCACACATACTATCTGATGCAGATTCTGTCAGCCACAAACTTTCTCTGATGCAGATACTGTCAGCCACAAACTATCTGATGCAGATACTGTCAGCCACAAACTATCTGATGCAGATACTGCCAGCCACACTTACTGTCTCTAATGTAGATACTTTATTTGGGTTTTGGGCACATAACATTAAAAAAAATAGTTGTCTTGAGGGTACACAGACGTTACAGGAACATGAAAAGTACATCATGCAAATTTAAAACTAGGATAACCCCAATCAAGTCAGTGCCATATTTCCAGTGCTCGATACTGGGCTGACACAGCTGTACAATACTCACATACTGCACTAGTGTGGGCAACAAAATCCCCGCACACCCAAGACCAGTTGTGAGTAAAAATAAATACATTTCTTCCATTAATGATGATCAGGGCTGCAAATTCTTTTTTGTTTGGTTTATAAGGGCCATAAACAGCTTACACAGCATCGCGCCCAGCTTCCCGATGTAATAAATAATAATAATAATAATAATAATAATAATAATAATAATATTTTTATTTCGTTGCAAGTTACAAGTATACATAGGTATTGGTAGTTACAATTATAAAACTAATGCAAGGAGAGCCACTGGCATGCCATGGCAGTAGGGGCGCTGGTGGTCTGGTGGCTAAAGCTCTCGCTTCACACGGCGAGGGCCTGGGTTCGATTCCCAGCCAGGGCAGAAACATTGGACGTGTTTCTTTACACCTGTTGTCTATGTTCCCCATCAGTAAAATGGGTACCTGGGTGTTAGTCGACTGGTGTGAGTCGCAACCTGGGACACTGACCTAATCTGCCCGAAATGCTCAGCATAACAAGGGACTTTCTATATAGTAGTATGTCACTGATGTCAGCTAGGTCTGTATACCATGTACATGTACTTGTAGTAAATAAAAGATATTAGTCTAAAGACTTATTCACTATGCACATAATACTAGAGAAATTGAGTTTATTCTAGTTATATATTATTTCTAATTACAATATGATTATACTATACTATTAAAAAGACAATAGAGAAATTGGTTGAGTTTATTCTAGTTGTATATTTTATTTCAAATTGCAATATGTTGATGCTATACTAGTAAAATAACAATACTAGAGAAATTTATTGAGTTTCTTCTAGTTATATATTTTATTTCAAATTAACAATATGATGATACTATAATATTAAAATGACAATATGATGACATGAAATTGCAACAAGTGTTAAGGAGGATGACAATATAAAACTGAGATTATCTTAAGTAAAATAACATTGGGTTTGAAAGTTTGTTACATGTACTAGGTATACAAACCTAGCTGACATCAATGACATACTACTTCATAGAAAGCCCCTTGTTATATAGAGTATTTCGGAAAAATTAGGTCAATTTTGTCCCAGGATGCGACTCACGCCAGTCGATTAACACCCAGGTACCCATTTTACTGATGGGTGAACATAGACAACCGGTGTCTTTTGACTACCGCCCACAGGAAGGGTATGGGGTGCATAATAAAGATATTAAACTAACTTAACTTCCTAATGTTTCCACCCGTACCAGGGATTGAACCACGGACGTCAATGTGTGAGTTGAGTGCGCTAGCAATCAAGATGTTACTCAAAGCTGAGCGATGAAAGAAAAAGGAGCAAGAGTTCCTTTGTAAATATAAATAAAAACTAGAAGTTCCCAATTATACACAAATAACCCGCACATAGGAGAGAGGAGCTTACGATGACGTTTCGGTCCAACTTGGACCATTTCTCAAAAGATATGCTGTTATGTATGATAATCTATGTAACTGTATTTGTGTATACATGAATAAACTTACTTATTTACGAAGTCACACTAACAAAAAGGAGATAAGGAGGGAGTATATATATGTGCGGGTTATTTGTGTATTGTTCCAGTCACGGTATTGTGCCTTTTTGTTATTCCCAATTACATCAGGAGGAACCTCTCGCCAAGCCCCAGCAGAGCGAGATACCCACACCCCACCCAAGTTCAGTAACCGGCTTCCCACCAAAACCGCTAAAGAATAATCCGTATAGCGGAAAAATGGAACTGGCTAAAAGTAAGGTGACGATTGGTGCCCCTCCTGTAATGGAGATGAGAACAAACGTCCCAGAGAGAATGGGGGAAATTTGTCATTGATACTCAGGCGAGAGCGAGACGTCCACACCCGACAAAGGCTGGTGCAGAAGTCAATGGCCAGAGCTGACAACCCGCCCACTTCCCCGCGTACCGGCTCTGACAGAACTTGTTGTTGTTGCTTTGTAAGGGCTACGATACTTGTTTCAGACTGTGGAACAGAACTCTTCTCCAGGCTGAGTGACTGACAACCCCAAATCTACATTTTCAAGGGTGATGGACTGATTACATCGTCTTCACATCTCTACTGCTCCTGCCTACTTTCTGTACTCGACTGAAGAAGCCTACTGTGTAGGCGAAACGTTTCGAAATAAAGTTGCCAATGTGTCTTTCATACCAATATATTCCCAGTCAGGTCAGAGAACCCCTTTGCCTAAACCCTAACGGAACCAGATGTCCACAACTTTTCCCTACCTGAGTTAACAACAGGCTTTCTGGAGTCCCTTAAAAGCGGAGATGTGTGATAAGATAAGATTTCTTCGGATTTTTAACCCCGGAGGGTTAGCCACATAGGATAACCCAAGAAAGTCAGTGCGTCATCGAGGACTGTCTGTCTTATTTCCATTGGGGTCCTTAATCTTGTCTCCCAGGATGCGACCCACACCAGTCGACTAACAACCCAGGTACCTATTTGCTGCTAGGTGAACATGACAACAGGTGTAAGGAAACACGTCAAAATGTTTCCACTCGCCGGGAATCGAACCCGAGCCCTCCGTGTGTGAAGCGAGAGCTCTAGCCACCAGACCAGTCCCTGTTTCATGTTATGACCATATATATACGTGTAAATGGTTCAGTACCTTTGTAACTTGGTCAGGATTGTGACCAGATATAAACATGTAAAAAGTTCATTACCTTTATAACTTGTTCAGCTATCAAAACTTTGGGGCCCAGTCCCTGGACCTATTATGTACCTCTGTAATCTTTTTGACTACCACCCACAGGATGAATATGGGGTGAATAATAAAGATATTAAAACTAAATAACTAACAGTCCGTGACCCTCGGTGGGAGGTGGTCAGCACATGAAGGGAAAATTCATCTTAGCGCAGTACGGTTTATATGGAGATGTCAATGACAAAATGAAATGTGTGTGGACAGAGACAGGGCTATACATTGGAGCATTATATCTTAGTGTGTTGAAACATCCAACCTTTCAGAGACACCGAAATACAAACCTTACAGGATATGGCAAAGCACCTCACTGTTAATGATCATTCAATGACGATGAATAATCTGGCTATAGAGATTTCAACCCAATTATAACCAATGTTTTTTATAATGGTAAAAAGATATCAGTTTTCTTGAGATTGTATTCCTTACTGCACCGTGTACAATAATCATGTGAAGTAATTGTAAAGTATGAAATGACTAATATTTCTTTCTAGTGATGTACCAATGCTGAGTGGGGGTCTGACATCCTGTGAGTGGTACAGCAAAAAAGAAAACAAGATTACAGGATCACAGTGGGTCTTTATCAACCCCCCCACTGGGCATTATTACATCACAAAATATAAAATACATATTACAGTCATTTCGTTTATTACAATTTCTTCATATAGCTAATGAACACAATACAATATGTCCCGTAGCTCGATCGCTAGCGCACTCAGCTCACACACTGAGGTCCAGGGTTCGAATCTCCTTCGGTACGGCTGGAAAACATTAGGGATGTGTTTTCATAAGACCCCTGCTGTCCCTGTCCCTGTTCACCCATCAGTAAATGGGTACCTGGGTGTTAGTCGACTGGTGTGGGTCGCATCCTGGGACACTGACCTAATTTGTGGGAAATGCTCTGCATAACAAGGTGCTTTCTATATAGTAGTATGTCATTGATGTCAGCTAGGACTGTATACCTTGTACATGTACTTGTAGTAAATAAAGATATTATATTATATTAGTCTCAAAAACATTTAAGTATCTTATTACCATTAAAACAGTCATTATAAGGTTGCAGCCTCTTAAAGAATGATTAATTCGTCTAGTAAACGCAAAATGCGGGTATCGTCCCAAGATTTCAGATAAAGTATCATTAACAATGAAATGTCTTCCAGAAAATGTCCAAACATTTAACCTTTAGCAGACATCTGCCAGCACAAACCCTATTGGTAAAGATAAGATATCTGAGATCTTGAGACTGTATCTCCATATTGCATTACGTACATTAGTTATATGAAGTAACAGTAATACAGTACATGAAATAATTAATACTGCAACTGCAATAATAGAACAGAAAACTAGCTGCTCTGGGATCCCTTGGTTGTCCCGATGAACCTTTTGCCTAACTCCAAGAACTTGGATGAACTCTTCTCATGAGCCAAGGGTCTCTGGATCTATGGTGGAATATATACTGGTATATAGCAACTGTGCGTGTTAGATAGGAGTGAATGGAGACGACTGGTTTTTGGGGCCTGACGAGCTGTTGGAGTGTGAGCAGGGTAATATTTTGAAGGGATTCTAAACTGTCGTATCTGAGCGCCTCTGCAAAGACAGTGATTATGTATGAGTGAGGTGAAAATGTTGAATGATGATGAAAGTATTCTTTTTGGGGATTTTCTTTTTTTTGGGGGCTCCCCTGCCTCGGTGGGAGACGTCCGACTTGTTGGAAAAAAATATAGAATGTGTAGCACTGGAGATATACCAGTGTGGGAAGTAGCACACTGAGGATATACCAGTGTAGGAAGTATGACACTGAAGATATACCAGAGTAGAAAGTATCACACTGGGATATACCAGTGTAGGACGTGTCACACCGATGATATATGCAGAACTCCTCCCAATGATGATATATTAGTATAAAAGGTGTCCCACTTAGAATATACCACCAGGACGTGTTCCACTGTGGAGGGTTAGGGGAGGTTGGCTCTCTGGCTACCAGGAAGTGAACCTCAGCACCAGAATATTCTCAGCTTGACATGACCCAAAATACATGCTCTCACCGTGCTATTTTCACCCTAATTAATCTTTACGGTATCTCACTTGATGTTCATGGTACACACAGTGTGTGTTCATGTGTACACTCGCCATGTTGACTTGTACAGGCAGTGTACGTTGATGTGTAGCTGCAGTATGTTAATTAAGTACACTGTCAATAGATACACATAGTGTGTCAATGTGTACACATACAGTGTGATACACCCTGCATGTTGATATGTAAAGGTAGTGTGTTAATGTATAGACATGGTGTGTGGATATGTGCAAGAACTTCCCTCGTCCTGGTAATAAAGATATATTGGTGGGTGTCTAGGTGTATATACACACACATCGCACATGAGCAAGGATTAACACACAAACACAACCATAAACATGTCACAATGGAGAAAATTGCACTTTAAAAAATGAACTTATATTAAACATTAACACTTATAAACATTAATACACACACACACACACATATATATATATATATATATATATATATATATATATATATATATATATATATATATATATATATATATATATATATATATACATATATTATTAAACATCAAACACTTATTAAATATCATCATCCATCACATAACAGTTTGGTTATTTAACCGGTGCAAAATGTGGATACAAGTTCCAGGCTTTATATACGTTGTCACTGAAGTGATTTGCCATTTCCTGTAGTGTTTGTCTGGACGTGTCTAAATGGCTGGATGTTTGCACACTCAGAGATATGAACAGAAACATGGCCATGCACCGCATTGTGCGATCGTATGAGCCAAGAGCTATGACTCGACCCCTGCAAATACGACTAGGTAAGTACTCCACCGTTGCCACAGCTGTCATAAACAGATGAATCTGTGCATATTAGTGTAGTGAGAGTGGCTGGGTGAGGACGAGACACAAGTGTATCAGGCAAGACTATAAACACTGAGTGGGTCATTGTAACATTGTGTCACCTTGTGTTTATATAGGTGCTCCTGGCTTCACCTTATTGTTGCAATCTCCTACTAACCACCCAGGGAAGCTATTATCACAACATGTTGACAAATCTTTATTTAGAGCTATGACGAAACTTTTCTTTTTTAATTTGAGTCTTCAAATTTTCAATGATTTACTTGGAAAACAAATTCGCGGAAGCAGAGATAATATATGTTAGGAAGGTTATATGTTGAGGTGAGTGACTTATTTGCTATTTATATTCAAACTCATCATAAAGAACCTACTGCTACTACTCACCTCGTGACCTGTTTTCCGGTATTTTTGTCACGACCTGTTTTCTGACCTCCTTCTTACGTCTTCACCTGAAGTTTCTACCTCAGTTGTGACTCCATAGCGGTAGAAAAAAAAAACACACCTTTTGGTGTCTGATACTTGATTTTGATGTTTGTTATTGTCTAATGTTAGCATGACAAAATATATTTTTGGTCTATGATGTTGTTCTTTAACATTTAAAGTAAAGTTAAGTTTTTGAGTGTGTTCATATTTTTCTATGTAAATTTTGTTTTGGATTTTGTTGTATTCAGTTTCAGTTCAGACTCTCAGGTAAGGACCCACTAGGGGCGAAGGGGAAGTGGGGACAGAAGAAGAATAGCCGGTGAGAGGAAGAGCTGAAGTAGAAGAGAAAG
Source organism: Cherax destructor (assembly GCA_009830355.1). NCBI lineage: Eukaryota > Metazoa > Arthropoda > Malacostraca > Decapoda > Parastacidae > Cherax > Cherax destructor. The sequence continues at coordinate 566,468 of WNWK01000293.1, read as the reverse complement.
AGTCAGGACTAAACCCAACAGTCTAACTACTTTAGTACCTTATTATGTTGTATTCGGTTCAGTATATGTTATAATGTATGTAAGTTTATGTTTAATAAAATAAAATAAAAAACTTTATAGAACTCAAAATTTAGTTCGTTGTATGGTCCTTACGAGTTTAGCGCTGAATTTGATAATAATAATAATAATAATAATAATAATAATAATAATAATAATAATAATAATAATAATAATAATAATAATAATAATAATAATAATAATAATTATAATAATTTAGTTTAGTTCCGGAGAAGATAAGCACAACTCACTTCAAGTGTCAAACAGAAAACGATGTATTTAATGAGTCAAGTACTGAGTGATAACAGACGTTTTTATTTAGTTAATTAACCTCGGAGGGTTAATAGCGTAAAGCCAAGCAGCGAGGCTTCTTTTCATTGAGGTTCTTAGGACCTCAGCCCCGAGATTCGACCCACAACAGTCGATTAACTCATATATTTATTGCTAGGCGAATAGGGTCAGCAGGTCTTGGGAGACTTGCCCGTCTGTCTCGCGCTACCATGGATTGAACCTGGGATTTTTTGGTTGTGAGTCGAGCGAATAAAAAAGAGCTAAGTAAACCGTATTTTCTTGTGGGATAAAATTTGTAATGTGATGCTGTTATATCTGGTCAGACTCCTCCTACTAAATTTACCTTCATTACTCACCCTGACAGTCGTGATATGGTTATGTAGGGGAGAGGAGATAGATGTATGTGATTGCGGGGGTCAAGTGGTAGCTCCTGTCCTCGCTCTTCATGTTGCTGCTTGCCACATTCAACCTCATAACTGTTGTAATATTTTTCAGGAGACGCGACTAGTGTCTCCCCTGACACGGGTCTTAATCATATAGACGACCCCCTTTTTTATATACTATATTACTATACTATATGCTATATACTATACTATATACTGTGCTATATGCTATATTACTATGATCCTATCGTACCTGCTTTTAAAACTATGTAAGGTGTGTGTGTGTGTGTGTGTGTGTGTGTGTGTGTGTGTGTGTGTGTCTGTATGTTGTGTGTGTGTGTGTGTGTGTGTGTGTGTGTGAGGGGAGTCGTGTGTTTGTGTGGAATATTTTTCTCAAAATAATCTTCATAAGGTTGGTGAGGTAGACGAAGTGTCAGCCTCAACTGATGAATAACACACGTGCAACACTCCCATATTTTTATTGCCGAAAATAAAGAAGTCTGCAATAAAACCGTCCAAGTGTTGCACATGAGTCATCAAGTTGTCATACGGTATTGTCTACCTTCAAAGTAATCTTAACCTCAGTTATTCATTTGAAAGTCGACATGGTTTAAGCTTAATATAACTACCTCGTAGGCGAATAACTTAGCAGCAAAGAATGAATGGTCAGCCAGCACAGTCTACCTGTATTATCACCTTAGAAATGATGACTAACCACCATAATGACTGTAACCAGCATAATGACTGTAACCAGCACAATGACTGTAACCAGCACAATGACTGTAACCAGCACAATGACTGTAACCCAAATGACTGTAACCAGCAAATGACTGTAAAGCACAATGACTAACCAGCAATACTGTACAGCAAAGAATGTAACCAGCACAATGACTGTAACGACATGCAACCACCAATGACTGTAACCAGCAAATGACTGTAACCAGCACAATGACTGTAACCAGCACAATGACTGTAACCAGCACAATGACTGTAACCAGCACAATGACTGTAACCAGCACAATGACTGTAACCAGCACAATGACTGTAACCAGCACAATGACTGTAACCAGCACAATGACTGTAACCAGCACAATGACTGTAACCAGCACAATGACTGTAACCAGCACAATGACTGTAACCAGCACAATGACTGTAACCAGCAAATGACTGTAACCAGCACAATGACTGTAACCAGCACAATGACTGTAACCAGCACAATGACTGTAACCAGCACAATGACTGTAACCAGCACAATGACTGTAACCAGCACAATGACTGTAACAGCACAATGACTGTACACCTCGAGCCAGACTGCTCGTGTCCTTCTTTCTTATGTTCTTATGTTCTTAAGAACACTGTTGTACCAACATAGACGTCTTCGTGAAGAACACTGTTGTACCAACATAGACGTCTTCGTAAAGAACACTGTTGTACCAACATAGACGTCTTCGTGAAGAACACTGTTGTACCAACATAGACGTCTTCGTGAAGAACACTGTGTTGTACCAACATAGACGTCTTCGTGAAGAACACTGTTGTACCAACATAGACGTCTTCGTGAAGAACACTGTTGTACCAACATAGACGTCTTCGTGAAGAACACTGTTGTACCAACATAGACGTCTTCGTGAAGAACACTGTTGTACCAACATAGACGTCTTCGTGAAGAACACTGTGTTGTACCAACATAGACGTCTTCGTGAAGAACACTGTTGTACCAACATAGACGTCTTCGTGAAACATGTCTATTGCAAGCGCTGATTCTTTAATCTCGAAACAGACATTAGACTTTTATTTTAAAGTTGTTGCTTTCAGCACCGCTGTTTTTCACGATAAATGTGATGGTATTTCACGTGGCTTTGTTACAAGATTGTTTAACAATACCAACGGAATGTCTCTAACATAAATAACAAAAAAGGCACAATACCGTGACTGGAACAATACACACACAACCCGCAAATATAAAAAGAGAGGAGCTTACGACGACGTTTCGGTCCGACTTGGACCATTTACAAAGTCACACTGTGTGACTGTAAATGGTCCAAGTTGGACCGAAACGTCGTCGTAAGCTCCTCTCTTTTTATATGTTATTCAGGTAAAACATTGGCTATGGAGCCTTGAATCTCTCCCGTAAAACTAGCTTTTTTTTTTTTTTTTTGCATTGCGATTGATGTGCCTACAAATGTTGCCTCGGAAACTATGGTTTTCCGTTGCCAAGGATGGTTTTTGTGAGGGTTTGAGTGTTGTAGCTGCCACCTCAGATAGCCAAGGTGGCAGCCCAGTTGTTGATTCCTCGCCCTGGTTATTTTGGTCCCGCCTCTCTGCCCCTCAACCTAACACAACACCACCTAGATCATACTAATTTTCACGAGAGTTAGATACCCACTTTGTTTTTCACCTGTTTATAGCACTGACTTTAGATTTTTAGGTTTTTAATTCACTTAATATGTTTTTGGGCCCCTTAATTTATGGCTAGTTTATTGACCCTCATGCCGAAAAAACTCGAATTTATGAAAGATCTGTGAATTGATAATATAATATCTTTACATGTACAAGGTATACAGGCCTAACTGACATCAATGACATACTACTATATAGAAAACCCCTTGTTATGCAGAACATTTCGGGCAAATTAGGTCAGTTTTTTCCCAGGATGCGACCCACACCAGTCGACTAACATCCAGGTACCCATTTTACTGATGGGGAACATAGACAACCGGTGTAAAGAAATACGCCCAATGTTTCTACTCTGGCCGTGTGAAACGAGTGTTTTAGCCACCAGGCCACCGTATGCTTCAAGTTCGTGAATAAAGCCCGAATGCCTTCCATTCCCCGAGGCACTGTCTTACCCCTATGGGTTTAGTGCTCCCCATGAATGTAATAATAATGAAATATCTTCATTATACCCTCAGATGATCCTAGACGCCGTTGAAGGGCTGTCGATCCAAAGAATTGGATCCAGCCTGATTGGCTTCCATGTCCCCATGCGCCAGTTGACTCCTCCCATGAAGTGTACTGATGTCTATCAGTGAATGTAAATAAATTGGAAACACCCGTCCTCAAAATATTGTAAGTTAGATTACTATTTTAGACAGTGTAAAACAGTAGTATAACAAATATCTGGATAATTTTTGTCTAATGTTTTATCAAGTAGACGTTTCTCACCATCTCAAGTAGACGCCTGTCACTCCTTCAAGTAGGTGCCTGTCACTCCAAGTAGACGCCTGTCACTCCTTCAAGTAGACGTTTGTTACCATCTCAAGTAGACGCCTGTCACTCCTTCAAGTAGACGTTTGTTACCATCTCAAGTAGACGCCTGTCACTCCTTCAAGTAGACGTTTGTCACCATATCAAGTAGACGCCTGTCACCATATCAAGTAGACGCCTGTCACTTCAAGTAGACGTTTGTCACCATCTCAAGTAGACGCCTGTCACTCCTTCAAGTAGGTGCCTGTCACTCCAAGTAGACGCCTGTCACTCCTTCAAGTAGACGTTTGTTACCATCTCAAGTAGACGCCTGTCACTCCTTCAAGTAGACGTTTGTCACCATATCAAGTAAACGCCTGTCACTTCAAGTAGACGTTTGTCACCATCTCAAGTAGACGCCTGTCACTCCTTCAAGTAGACGTTTGTCACCATCTCAAGTAGACGTCTGTCACTCCTTCAAGTAGACGCCTGTCACTCCTTCAAGTAGACGCTTGTCACTCCTTCAAGTAGACGCCTGTCACTCCTTCAAGTAGACGTTTGTCACCATCTCAAGTAGACGCCTGTCACTTCAAGTAGGCATTTGTCACCATCTCAAGTAGACGCCTGTCACTGCTTCAAGTAGACGTTTGTCACCATCTCAAGTAGACGCCTGTCACTCCAAGTAGACACCTGTCACTCCTTCAAGTAGACGCCTGTCACTCCTTCAAGTAGACGCCTGTCACTCCTTCAAGTAGACGCCTGTAACTCCTTCAAGTAGACGCCTGTAACTCCTTCAAGTAGACGCCTGTCACTCCCTCAAGTAGACGCCTGTAACTCCTTCAAGTAGACGCCTGTCACTCCTTCAAGTAGACGCCTGTAACTCCTTCAAGTAGACGCCTGTCACTCCCTCAAGTAGACGCCTGTCACTCCTTCAAGTAGACGCCTGTCACTCCTTCAAGTAGACGTCTGTCACTCCCTCAAGTAGACGCCTGTAACTCCTTCAAGTAGACGCCTGTCACTCCTTCAAGTAGACGCCTGTAACTCCTTCAAGTAGACGCCTGTCACTCCTTCAAGTAGACGCCTGTAACTCCTTCAAGTAGACGCCTGTCACTCCCTCAAGTAGACGCCTGTAACTCCTTCAAGTAGACGCCCGTAACTCCTTCAAGTAGACGCCTGTCACTCCCTCAAGTAGACGCCTGTAACTCCTTCAAGTAGACGCCTGTCACTCCTTCAAGTAGACGCATGTCACTCCTTCAAGTAGACGCCTGTCACTCCCTCAAGTAGACGCCTGTCACTCCTTCAAATAGACGCCTGTCACTCCTTCAAGTAGACGCCTGTCACTCCTTCAAGTAGACGCCTGTCACTCCCTCAAGTAGACGCCTGTCACTCCCTCAAGTAGACGCCTGTCACTCCCTCAAGTAGACGCCTGTCACTCCCTCAAGTAGACGCCTGTCACTCCCTCAAGTAGACGCCTGTCACTCCCTCAAGTAGACGCCTGTCACTCCCTCAAGTAGACGTCTGTGTCACCCTTCACAGATCCTAGACATGGATGATGCTGGGGTGAAGTATTTAAGAAGAAATATTCTTGCTGTGTTTACACCATTCACACTTCTCTGGAATTTCCTACCGTCCGCGTCACTTGACCTGTCCTCCCACAAAGGAAATCTTGATTATATTAATCACTTGACCACGACGCCTACTGCGTTCCAGGCGTGGGCGTGGGAGTGGGTGTTCCATTGTAGCCCGCCCACTTGTGGCGGAAGCAGAGAACAGCGTCGTCAGCTGTGAGAGACAGTTCCTCTTCCAGTGGGCAGTATGTACGAGTATGTCTTTCCATTCAAAGGGGGAGAAGGTTGACTTGATGCAGGTGAAGGACTCTTGATTCAAGGAACTGAATTTACCCTCTCCTTCCTTGGATTAAAACTTATTACTAAAGGCTATCCATGTATCAGAAAAATTTTCTACGATGATAGACTTAAGGCACTGAATTTAGATTCTCTACAAAGGCTTAGAATTAGGGAGGATATGATTAAAGTGTACAAATGTAAAATGGGAATAAATAATGGGATATAAACAACGTGTTGAGAGTCTAAAAAGAGACAGGACTCTCATACCTTTACCTCTGATGAGTTCCGAGAGTTTTTCTGCTCCCGGAGCCCGGCCATGGGGCTGGCACCAGACGCTGGAGGCCCGCTGCCCCACATATCCATCACAGCCTGGTTGATCTGGCGCCTGGTGAAGACACTTGTCCAGTTTCCTCTTGAATACTTCTACACTTGTTCCAGCAGTGTTTCTGTTGAATAATCGGGGACCATGATTGTTGATACAGTGTTCCCATATTACGCCCACCACATCCTTGCTTTTCACTGGGTTTATTTTGCACTTCCTCCCATATCTCTCACTCCAGTATGTTGTTAGGTATTTGGGACAAGGCCCTCGAGTACTTTCCAGGTATATATTATCATGCATTTCTCTCCGCTCCATTGAGTACATATTTAAGACTTTAAGGCTATCCCAGTAATTTAAGTGCTTTATTGGCTCTATGCGGACCCTAAACGATCTTTGTATTTGTTCTAGCTGTGATATTTTTTATTCCCTGAACGGGGCCGTCAACACTGAGCAATATTCTAAATGAGAGAGCACGAGCGATTTAAAAAGTGTCACCGTTGGCACTACTTCTCTTGTTTTGATGGTTCTCAATACCCACCCTGTCATCCTCGTGGCTATCGTGACCTCTGTCTTATCATGTTCTTTGAAAGAAAGGTCAGCTGACATAATTATTCTCAAGTCTTTCAAGTGTTCCTTTCGTTGTGTTTGACGATCCTCTTGAGTTTTATATACAGTGTTCCTTTTGAGTTCTTCAATCTTTCCATACCTAAGCAGCTGGAACTTGTCACTACTGAACATCATGTTGTTCTCCACTACTCACTGGAAAATCCTGCTTATATCTTCCTGTAATTTTTCGGTATCTTCTACCGAAGTGACTTTCATGCTTATTTTAGTGTCATCCGCAAATGATGATACAAAACTGTGATGGGTGTTTTTGTCTATGTCTGCTATAAGGATGAGAAAGAGCAGAGGTGCCAGGACAGTGCCCTGGGGAACTGAGCTTACCTCGCTGGTGCTGGATTTTGCTCTGTTTACTACTACTTTGTATTCTGTGTGTTAGGAACCGGAAAATCCATCTGCCTACCTGCTCCGTAATGCCTATGCCTCTCATTTTGTGTCCAATCACCCCATAATCACATTTGTCAAAAGCCTTTTCAAAATCTGTGTATATCACATCTGCGTTTTGGTTGTCTTCTAACGCCTCCGTAATTCTGTCATAGTGGTTCAGCAGCTGTGACAGGCATGATCGTCTCGCTCTCAATGGATTCAAGTTGTACAAATTTAGATTTAGAAAGGATAAAGTACTGGTTTGGCAGCAGAGATGTAGACGAGTGGAATAAACTCCCAGGTAGAGTCATTGAGGCCAGAACTTTGGGTAGACCTGTAAAATATGAAATGACTAATATTTCTTTATAGTAAAATATGAAATGACTAATATTTCTTTATAGTAAAATATGAAATGACTAATATTTCTTTATAGTATTGCAGTCAGAATGATAACAAATTCCCACTCCAGACAATATACTTCACCAATATTCAAAAGTCTAAAACTACTCACCGTCAAGAACATCCATACTTATTATTGTGCCTACTACATTTATAGAACACTACACTCAAACATAAACCCTCTACTCAAACTTCTCCTCACCAACCTTAACAGGACACACGACCATAACACTAGACATAGATCACTGTTTGATGTTCCCCGTGTCCATATCACACTGCAAAAACTCTATGCACATAAAGGGCCCCAAAATTTGGAATTCATTACCAGTAAATACTAAAGTAACCCGGTCTGAACATCAATTTAAGAGTCTTCTCAAAAACCACATATTCAGCCTAAACTAAAAACTTAATATGTACTCAATACTTAACTTTACCAAATAATATAATTTAATTATTTACTATTGATATAAACAACCTGCAAAATACTTTCAACTTGTCCCAATGTTATAATATCCCCAGATTGTTAATTTGAGTAAACTTACTGTCTGCTATAATTAAAAACAGATGTACAACTCAAACAAACTATGATCAATTTCTCTAGTAGTATTAAGTAGTCTGTAAGCCATTAAATTTAGTCTGTCCATAATGCCATGGCATGATAGTGGCTCTTTGCACTGCAACTCATTATTGTAATTATATAATCTCAATGTAAACTTGCAAGGAAATAAAAATTTGAATTTGAATTTGAATGCTCAGTTGGGCCTGACAAAGACCCAATGTGACCTCTGTAATCGTGTGTTTTGCGCTGCCACTCACAGGAAGACCATGAGGTGCACAGTAAACTAGCCGCTCAGGCAGCACAACTGTCTAGTAGATAAGAAATGTTTGTTCGGATTTTTAACCCCGGAGGGTTCGCCACATAGGATGACCTAAGAGAGGCAGTGCATCATAGAGGGACAGTCTTATTTTCATTGGGGTCCTCAATCTTGTCCCCCAGGATGCGACCCACACCAGTCAACTAACACCCAGGTACATGCTTGCTAGGTGAACGGGACAACAGGTGTAAGGGAACACTCACAATGTTTCCACCCTTGCCGGGTAGGGTATCGAACCAAGGACACTGTGTGCGAAGCGAGTGCGTTGCCTACCAGGACACCGGGCAAATAGGCCTCCTGCGTTGTTCATTCTTATGTTCTTTCATTCCCAGGCATTGTATGACCCCTACGGGCTAATGTGCTTTCTCGTGAATATAATATTTATATCTACATGTACAAGGTATACATACCATAGATGACATCAATGACATGGTACTATATAGAAAGCCGCTTGTTATGCTGAGCATTTCGGGCAAATTAGGTTAATTTTGTCCCAGGATGCGACCCACACCAGTCGACCAACACCCAGGTACCTATTTTACTGATAGGTAAACATGGACAGCAGGTGTCTTAAGGAAACACGTCTTAATGTTTCCTCACGTACCGGGGATCGAACCACGGACCTCAGATTGTGAGCTGAGTGCCCTACCAATCGAGCTACGGTACACATAATAATAATATGCGGTTTGTGACGTTTGTGGGGTGAATAAAAGGATGCAGATACGTGCGTTAATGTGTGAAATGACATTTCCTTTATTGCTGTCGAGCACTAGCTCCTGAGTCCAGTGTGTGGAGGGCGTGAGCGCGCTCACACGTGTGGAGTCAGCTTGCGGAGGCTGGGTTGTGGTGGGCAGGCAGGGTGGGGGAGGCTGGGTTGTGGTGGGCAGGCAGGGTGGGGGAGGCTGAGAGACTCGGGCACAGTGAAAGTCTGGGTGTCGGTGGAGGTGGACGCTACTCCCAGCTCTGTCAGCTGCTAAACGCGTGGAGGGGCACCTGTTTGTGACATCTGCAGCGTGGGCACCTGCTCGCCCCAGGTGAGTGTCAGGGGAAGCGACAGGTAGCGTAGTGGCTCCCCCGGCCTTCCACGGCCACATCAAGCAGCAGGTGTCATACCTGCACACCTTGCATAGGTGTTTGTACACCTCCCTGACCTTCCCTTACCTACACCCCTCCTGTCCTGCACGTGATCCCAACGTGTGTCTTGTTCACTTGTCACACATGTGCCCCAAATCAGAAGCTGAAGGAATAAATTATTATTATTATCAGTATTTTTAGGGGAAGTGCCAAACCCGTAGGGGTCATACAGCGACTGGGAGAATGGGAGGCAATCAGATTCGATCCAAGGAAGTGAAGGACAAATCCAATTTCTTGCAACTTGACCCTTACTCCAGCATCAAGGATCCTCCCTTGACTGGCTAAGAAGTGAGGAAATCGTCAAGGTGAGGGGGAGGGGGTCAGATATTCATATAGTGTCACGTGTTGAAATGAGATTCCACAATGTGAAAAAAGTAACGAGTTTTTTCTGCCCACTTTTTTAGTTGCACTCATATGCTGTCAAGCAGTAACTGCATGTCCCTTGACAGGTGTAGTTGACCAGGCAAGCACCAGACGAGCCTGGCCCATGGCCGGGCTCAGAGAGTAGATACTCTCGAAACTCTTCAAAGGTATATCAAAGGTAGTGGCCAGTACCTAGCTGGTGTGTGTGCTCTCCTATGTATGGTTCCATGTGCACCTCCGACGACATGCTTGGTATTACACTCGCTCAATAGATCCTTTTCTACGAGGGATGTTTGCAGCCTTTCTTTCATTAGTCTATACTCCGTTTCTGGTCTTTACCTTGTCCTAATTTTTATAACCTTGCACATGCAGAGGATATATACCAGTAGTCACATGTCTGACCAATCTTGCAGTCTGCCTAGACCATATAACCTTTTCCTGCTAACCCAGGTTTTGATTATTCTCATTATTTTCACATCATACACTAAGGGATACACAGAACGTTTCTGGTCTCAGTACCAATCCTTTTGGAATTCCACAAGTCACATTAATTCACCTTGATACTTCCTCTGTTCCCTTAGGTATTCTCTGAACAGTATACTCTAGGACCATCTATATCCCTATTTCCTGTCTTAATTATGTTTCTATGCCCCATAACTAGAGCAGGTTTGTGAACTTCAGTCTCCAAATCCGTGCTATGTATCGTTTATGAAAGCGCTTTCGTGCAGATGCTGCGCCACCCCTGATACCTCCTACATTGCCTTAGATAGTATGCATGTCAAGGATGCCGGCTTGAAGCTCTGTGCTTACTTTATATATTCCCTTGCTTGAATATTACGACTGCAACATCTGTTTGTTAAGTATATTTAACTCAGTGTATACATACTGATAATTTACTTTAATAAATATTATATAGATTAACTTATTCTTGACATGTGGTGTACAGGTGATATTCAGCTTTGATGACTATCTTGCAGTCAGTAGGATTTAAACCTAATAAACTACCTGTTTCCATTGACTTGTGGCTGAATTTGTTCACACAATGATTCTGCTCTTTGTCTCAGAACCCACAGTCATAGACATTGGCAAGTAAAGTTGAGTTTGATCTATTCACTTCAATTAGCAACTTCTTGTCTCTGTCCCTGTTGTGTGGAGGCGTCCAGTCGAGATAGATCTAATCTTTCTCTTTGTTATTGTCCCTGACCCCTCATTCATTGTTAGCTTCCTTCTCCAGTTTTAATTGTGTGTGTGTGTACTCACCTATATGTGGTTGCAAGGGTCGATTCACAGCTGGCCCCGCCTCTTCGCTAGTCGCTACTAGGTTCACTCCCTGCTCCTAGAGCATTATTATACCTGTTCTTAAAGCTGTGTATAGATCCTGCCTCCACTACGTCACTCTCCTGATTGGTCCACTTACTGACAACTCTAAGGCTGAAGAAATACTTCCTAACATCCCCTATGACTCATCTGAATTTTCAACTTCCAGTTGTGTTCCCTTGTGTGTGAAATTACTTATTAGTAACTACAGGAGCAGAGCTATGCTTGTGATGTCCCGTTTTCAGTAATTTTTTAATACTTTTTTTTAAAATTTCAATGATTGTACCAAATACTGCTTCCTCTTTCAATTCTTCCCATTAGTCTTCCACTGTGAAGAAAACATTATTTTTGTATCCCTTCATCTCAACATTTTCTCAATTTACCACTGTGGCCTCTTGTCCCTGTTCCAGATACTAAGTCTTTTGCGTCTATTCTCTCATTTTTTTTATATCTTTGTGTGATCATAATGTCTCATCTTTTTCGTGTATCAGCCAGCGTGGGTATCTTTGGTGTTAACTTGTTGTCTTTGTGTGATCATAATGTCTCATCTTTTTCGTGTATCAGCCAGCGTGGGTATCTTTGGTGTTAACTTCTTGTTGTCTTTCATCAAAACTCGTATTGTTCAGCTCTGGCAGCCATTTTGTAGCTGTTCTTCGGACCTTTTCTAACTTGCCTAATTTTTTTTTTTTGAACGGACACCACACGGCGGTTGCATATTTCAATATTAACCTAACATGTTTGAAATGGGTTTGTTTCCAGCATTTCTGTATCCATATATTTGAAAGCTGTTTTATAGTTTGTCAGTGTAGCGAATGATATTCTCACATTTTCATTTACATGAACTTTCAGTGATATTATTTTGTTCGTAATAACTCCTAGATCACTCTATCTGATTCTTTCAATATTTTGTTACATACGTAGTTTATATTCTTTATATTCTTCGTTCGGCCTGATTTCGCTTTCTCCCATTTTCTATCACATGACATTTGTTTGTATTAATTCTATTATCCATCTCCAAATCCATTTGTTCACTTTATCCAAGACAACCTGTATTGATTTTCAGTCATTTTTATTATTTATTTTTTTAAGATAATTTGCATCATCCATAAACATTCATATAGTTTTCTATTTCTCGTAGGTCATTTACATAAATTAAAATGATTATTAAGACAAGTAGAGGTCGAAATGTCGTCACAAGTTTCAGTCTCCCACATGTGGGTTATCTGTGTGTTGTTCCAGCCACGATATTGTCTTTTATTCTATAGAGATCCTTGTGGCTCCCTATTACTGACCTTTTATTCTATAGAGATCCTTGTGGCTCCCCACTACTGACATCTCGCCTTGAACATATTTTTGCTCTTATTAACTATTCGCATTCACCTTTTAAACAAAGCTTCTCAGCCATTGTAATAACTTGCCTTTTATTCCCGTATTTTTCAATTTCAAAATAAATCTTCCAGAAGCTTTCTGGAACTTTAGATAAATAAAGTCGTCTATTCACAGACAAATTAAGTCGTCTATTCACAGATAAATAAAGTCGTCTATCTACAGATAAATAAAGTCGTCTATCCACAGATAAATAAAGTCATCTATCCACAGATAAATAAAGTCATATATCCACAGATAAATAAAGTCGTCTATCCACATAAATAAAGTCGTCTATCCACAGATAAAGTCATATATCCACAGATAAATAAAGTCGTCTATCCACAGATAAATAAAGTCATCTATCCACAGATAAAGTCATCGATCCACAGATAAATAAAGTCATCGATCCACAGATAAAGTCTATCCACAGATAAATAAAGTCGTCTATCCACAGATAAATAAAGTCGTCTATCCACAGATAAAGTCGTCTATCCACAGATAAGTAAAGTCGTCTATCCACAGATAAATAAAGTCGTCTATCCACAGATAAAGTCGTCTATCCACAGATAAATAAAGTCGTCTATCCACAGATAAATAAAGTCGTCTATCCACAGATAAATAAAGTCGTCTATCCACAGATAAATAAAGTCATCTATCCACAAATAAATAAAGTCGTCTATCCACAGATAAAGTCGTCTATTAACTTTCAGTTTGAAAATTTTCTGTGACTGTCGCAATAGCTTAATAATTTCATATACTGTACTTAAATATGCAGACTGGAAACCAAATTGTTTACTTGTAAGTTTTTGATTTCTAAGTATTTTATCCACTTTCCTCTAATAGCTTCTTCCACCATTTTTATGGCACTTGTCACCGAAATTGACCTATAGTTTAAAGGGTCTTCCCTCCCTCTTTTTTTTTTTAATATAGGCACAATGTGTGCCAATATTAAATTTACTCTTTTCTAGTGAAATTCTAAAATTTCTCTGAAGTGTATAGCATAACTTCTGCACATTATTTTAAAAGCCAATGGTGTGTACTCACCTAATTGTACTCACCTAATTGTGGTTGCAGGGGTCGAGACTCAGCTCCTGGCCCCGCCTCTTCGCTGTCTGCTACTGGGTCTCTGCTCTCCCTGCTCCATGAGCTTTATCATACCTTGTCTTAAAACTATGTATGGTTCCTGCCTCCTGTGTGTGTGTGTGTGTGTGTGTGTGTGTGTGTGTGTAGGACAGCAGGTGTGTGCACATGCATATTGTGAACGTAGGCGTGCAAGTGGGTGAGTTGGGTCCGACACACGCGACCAGTACCATATAAGTCCACACTAACCCTGATCAGCATGTGTAGTGTGTGTGATTACTTATTGTAGTTACAAGAGTAAAGCACTGTTGTGGCGTCTCTCGTCTTCAACGTTTAATTAAGCTCCCATATATGTTAATGTATCTAATAAAGCACTCAATCAGTGTGGGTTATTCACTGCAAGGAGTGGTGGAGGCTCGACCCTCTGTCCACAATCGTCTCCTCGTCTTTAACCAGTCTGGCTGCAGGTGATCACCTCAAGAATGCTATTAGTTTCCTGAGGCGGTAGCACAAGTGCTGCCGCCACTGGAATCTTGGATCCTATTTCGAATTAAAAAAAACTCTAGCATGGTTTGGGCATTGTTTTTCTCATGATATTTATGGTCTCGCTATTCCTGCTGATGGTGCTAAGAAATATTTATTTTTAGTTTGATTGTATGATCATATATGCAATTTAGTTATCACGTCAGTTCTTTAGTCTTTCTTTGTAACTCATTATTTTTGTAGCTCAGTCATTTTTTTGGGTTCTATCTTATATACATGTTTTCTTTGGTACATACACTTTATATTGTTGCGTATTCGAATTTTGCTTTAACGTATGTTGTGTGAACAGGTTCTAGCATTTCGTCATCAACTATATAATCTATGATGAGGCTTGTCAGTGCACAAAGAATTTCCCAGTACCTATACCTCGAGTGTATAATTTTCTGGTATCGGTCTTATGGCTTTGATTTCTCCAGCGCCAAGTAGAACTGGGTAGCCACATCATGTGATGCATCTAATTTTGATAATAAAAATAGATCTATTTCACTCTTCTCCGGTTTTAGTATTTTTTCACAATTTATATTAAACATGTCATCATTTTGCTGATCGTAAGCCTATTAATTGTGGGTTTTTATTCTACAAGTATTCTCTCCAGTTTTCTCCTATTTTTACCAACAGTGATAGATCAAGGGACACAACTTTAGGGGCGGATCAACTGTGAAACTAATCCCGGAGGGGCCCCAGAAGCCACTTTAGTCCACATTGCTTAAAATTTTTGGGTCTACTGTATGAGAAGGATTTTTAAAATAATAATAATAATAATAATAATAATAATACAGTGTAATTTAATTGAAAATAATAGTTAAAAAAATTTAAAAAGTTATTAAAGTATCATATAGGCTAGCCGATGCTGGTTGTGAAGGGGCTCCCAAAACAGTTCAAGCTTCAGGGCCCCAGAAATGTAGGTCCGCCACTGGACACAAGAACAACTTAGGAAATATACACTTAGGAAACATTACGGCTACTCTTCACCCTCCAGGTGCTTAATCAAACTGCTGGAGAGTGAACAGTAGGCCGTAATAAACTTCTCATTAGCTGTTCCTGTGTCCTTGTACCTAGGTTTTTCTAGTGTGCTTACAACACTAGACAGCGACTCAAGCTTGTAGGTTAGAGAACAAAAAGGCACAATACGGTGACTGGAACAATACACAAATAACCCGCATATAGAAGAGAGGAGCTTACCACGACGTTTCGGTCAGACTTGGATCATTTACAAAGTTACAAGTCGTAAGCTTTCTGCTATGCGCAGGTTATTTGTGTATTATAGTTTAAAGAGTATCAACATAAAATTTATGTATACAATGAGAGGTGTATATCTCAGTGTATGAACCATACAGGACCTAGGAAATGGGTGGTAAACAAGTGTGATCTAAAGAAAAGGAGAGTAACTTCCTTGGATCAAATGCCCCTCAACAGTATTCAGGGACCCTCATCCCCTCCGCCTTGAAGGGTATAATCAGCAAAACTGAAGAGTACTATAAATTTGGGCCCCACACTCGGAGGTGTGCTGAAGTAGCTCAGTGTATCCCGGAATATACACTACTCTCACCTAGTTTGATTGTCTCTCTGTGGGTTCCTCTGATAGTAGTAGTTACTAGTTGTCAGAGGCACTTGTCGATAGACACTTGGCCTGTTTTGTGTGTGTATGTGTGTGTGTAATGTGATTATAAGTGAGTTTAAAACCATTTAAGTCATCCCAAGTGACGATTCTGGAGTGTGTATTGCGTATTTTTAAATGTATGTATGTATAAGAATGGGAGGGTTGGTGGTGGTGGGTGTATAGAGAGTAGGCAGCAGCAGCAGCACTCTTACAACTCACCATATACGGTGGTCACTTAATTCAACACTACCTCATTCTCAGCAGACCGTCGCGTTGCCTGCCTCATCGACCTACTCAGTTTTTGGAGCTTATCATAAAATAAACAAACTGCCGACCTTCGGCAACAACTAACACTATAAAAAAAATCAAGTTTTTATCAAACAGTGTTAGGATTATTATATTTACCTTTGTAACTTGTCATGAGTGTGACCAGCTCTACCTGGAGCTCATTACCTTTGTTATTGGTCATAATTGTGACCAGATCTAGTTCATTACCGCTGTAACTTGTTCAGCTATCAAAACTTTGGAGTCCAGTCCCTGGACCCATTATGTACCTCTGTAATCTTTTGACTACCACCCACAGGATGGGTATGGGGTGCATAATAAAGATATTAAACTAACTACCAGTGAGCACTAAACCCTTATGAATCATATGATGTGGAATGAGTTTTAATTACTTTTAATCCCATACAGTATAGGTATATTTTGTCCAGACAGTGTGCACTGTTAGGAATAGCTTAATTTTATTATATATATATATATATATATATTATATATATATATATATATATATATATATATATATATATATATATATATATATATATATATATATATATATATATATATATATATGTGTGTGTATATGTATATATATATATATATATATATATATATATATATATATATATATATATCACACACACAGTAGACAGTTGTTTAACACGGTAGTTATGTGTCTGAAAATGCCATGTTAGTCAAAACCATGTTAGACAAACTGAAGAACTTATGGGAAAAATAGGGTTACGTTCCTGGGAGCCCCCAAAAAGCCAAACAATTTTTTTTAGAGCAACATGTCTTACAAAAATAAAAGTGCATATGTAATTGTAGTTCGTTGTCGTGATATATTACTGCTTAAGACTACAAATGCAATAGAAATAATAGTATTTATTACCTTAAATTGTTTGTGGATGATTGCAAAGAGAGTGGATATGCATGGTGTGGCCCTACTGGGCTGAGGTGGATGGTTGTTGGTTGTCGGCAGAAGTGGATGGTAGAGGTTCTGGTACCAAAGTCGATGGTTGTATGGGAGTGTGCATAAATTCTGTAATAGATCTCTGGGCTCTTTTACCCTGCAGTGCATTATACAGCTGGTCTAGACCATTCAGTCAAGTCAGTAAGTTATTAAGTCAACTCAGTAAGTCATTCAGTCAAGTCAGTAAGTCATTCAGTCAGGTCAGTAAGTTATTCAGTCAAGTCAGTAAGTTATTCAGTCAAGTCAGTAAGTTATTCAGTCAAGTCAGTAAGTATGTAAAGAAACACAGCGACGAGTATCTTACAAACGTATGATCCAAATTGAAGGCTGGGAGGGTGGTGTGGATGGCTGAAGGTAGCGGGGGATGGCAGTAGGTCTTCCCCGTTGACTCAATGGTGTAACCAACAGACCATCCCGCCGGGCGACCGCGCTCAAAATTTTTTCCTCTCCCGCAACTATGTTAAACTAATTTTACGAAGTGCTAAACAAAAATATGCAGCAAATCTTCAATCGTGCTATAACCAAAACGTGCAAGACAAAACCAGGTTAAACGGCAGTCTACTGTATATATATATATATATATATATGTATATATATATATATATATATATATATATATATATATATATATATATATGTTGTGCCGAATAGGTAAAAATTATTCATTTAGCAAGAACTTGTTTAAAATTAAGTCCTTTCTAAAATTTTCTCTTTTACTTTTAAAGATATATTTTTTCATTTATGTTAATGTAAAAATTAATAATTTTGTACCAAAAGAACCTTAGAAAACTTACCTAACCTTATTATAACAATTGTAATTTAATTTAGCCTAATCCAACTAAATATATTTTAGATAAGTTTACAATAATTTAATAATAAACAAACAATGAAATATATTTTTTTTCGTTACGTTCAGAATGATTTTTGCGAAATTATTGCATACACAAATTTTAGCTTGTCTTATTCGGCAAGAAGAGCATTGCTATTTAAGCCAAAATCGCAAGTTTTACCTATTCGGCACGACATATATATATATATATACAGTATATATATATATATATATATATATATATATATATATATATATATATATATATATATATATATTATATATATATATATATATATATATATATATATATATATATATATATATATATATATATATATATATATATATATATATATACGTACAGTAGACCGTCGTTTAACCTGGAATGACCAGGAATAACTATATGCATGACTGCAGTTATACAGAAATATAGTGTAAATTTAAATAATGAAACTATTTTGTGTTCATACACATCTTCAGTGTGTGTGTATGTGTGTGTTTGTGTGTGTGTTATAAAGAAGTATTGAATTTAATTTGAAATTCATCGTTGCAGAGCCTCACTGTCACAAACTCTTGCATAGCTTGGTACAGTCTTTCTCTTCTGAAGACTCCCTGACCCCGTCTCCTTTCATCGGGAAGGGGGGGGGCTCCATTCTGGTGAAGGGTTCTTGTCCCAAGGAATTGATTATTATTTTTATAGGGAAGCACTAAAACTGTAAGGTCATCCAGGGCCAGGGATATGGGAAACAGGTTTGATCCAAGGAGTGGAGATTCGATTCAGTTCCTTGGATCAAGAGCCCATCACCAGCTCCAAGGAATTGGAGCTACTCTCTTTTTCATTGGATCCAACCTGATAACCTTCCATTCCCGATCCTTGATGACTCCTAAGGGCTTACCGCTTCCCCATGATAATATTAATAATAATAATACTACAATGTACCTTTCATATATAGTATTTCGCCAACACTCATATTAGTGGTGGGGGGGGGGAGGTTCGTATATTAGGAGGAAGAGCTATTTAACCTATATTCTCTGGGCACCCAGCCAACTCCTACACTGTTTATGTCTCCTCTCATGTTTAGTCAAATCACACGGTGAGCTCTTTCTTGTGTTTGTTGATATCTTGTCGGATACAACATAGTTCACGCATTACAAGAGCACAAGATGTCATATTATCTCAGAAAAGTGGCCGGGCTTTTCTCCATCTTGCGAGCGAGAGACAAGTCATGTTGTGATTGTTTCTGTTATTTGGTGAAACCTCTGGAGATGAAGCAACACAAGCCTCTGGAGATGAAGCAACACAAGCCTCTGGAGATGAAGCAACACAAGCCTCTGGAGATGAAGCAACACAAGCCTCTGGAGATGAAGCAACACAAGCCTCTGGAGATGAAGCAACACAAGCCTCTGGAGATGAAGTAACACAAGCCTCTGGAGATGAAGCAACACAAGCCTCTGGAGATGAAGCAACACAAGCCTCTGGAGATGAAGCAACACAAGCCTCTGGAGATGAAGTAACACAAGCCTCTGGAGATGAAGCAACACAAGCCTCTGGAGATGAAGCAACACAAGCCTCTGGAGATGAAACAACACAAACCTCTGGAGATGAAGCAACACAAGCCTCTAGAGATGAAGCAACACAAGCCTCTGGAGATGAAGCAACACAAACCTCTGGAGATGAAGCAACACAAGCCTCTGGAGATGAAGCAACACAAGCCTCTGGAGATGAAGCAACCCAAACCGCTGGAGCTGGAGATGAAACAACACAAACCTCTGGAGATGAAACAACACAAGCCTCTAGAGATGAAGCAACACAAGCCTCTGGAGATGAAACAACACAAGCCTCTGGAGATGAAACAACACAAGCCTCTGGAGATGAAACAACACAAGCCTCTGGAGATGAAACAACACAAGCCTCTGGAGATGAAACACCACAAGTCTCTGGAGATGAAACAACACAAGCCTCTGGAGATGAAACAACACAAACCTCTGGAGATGAAGCAACACAAACCTCTGGAGATGAAACAACACAAACCTCTGGAGATGAAACACCACAAGCCTCTGGAGATGAAGCAACACAAGCCTCTGGAGATGAAACAGCACAAACCTCTGGAGATGAAACAACACAAACCTCTGGAGATGAAACACCACAAGCCTCTGGAGATGAAGCAACACAAGCCTCTGGAGATGAAACAACACAAGCCTCTGGAGATGAAGCAACACAAGCCTCTGGAGATGAAACAGCACAAACCTCTGGAGATGAAACAACACAAACCTCTGGAGATGAAACAGCACAAGCCTCTGGAGATGAAACAGCACAAGCCTCTGGAGATGAAACAGCACAAGCCTCTGGAGATGAAACAGCACAAGCCTCTGGAGATGAAACAGCACAAGCCTCTGGAGATGAAACAGCACAAGCCTCTGGAGATGAAACAGCACAAGCCTCTGGAGATGAAACAGCACAAGCCTCTGGAGATGAAACAGCACAAGCCTCTGGAGATGAAACAGCACAAGCCTCTGGAGATGAAACAGCACGTATACACAGCTCGAGCATATAAAACGTAAGAGTATAACGTGGGTGTATTAACAAATCAAGGGGCCCAAGGCTAAAGTTACTTATACGAAAGCCGAAATGTTTTAAACTCAACACATTCTCCCAAATATGTCTTGTGCTAGATTTCATATACGAAAACAAACATCAGCTCAATGAGTTCTAGGCTAGGTTTCCAATACAAGGACTAAAACATTAACACAGGAAGTCCTAGGTTTCAAATCTTAAGACTGGAACGACTCCACCTCAAATCATCTGGGATTCAAACATTCAGTCAAAATATATATCAAGAAAAGTGTCCAAACTAGTCAACGTTGACAGGTAGTCATTGACTAAGGTCTGTCCACAAACAAAACCCACTACTAGTCTTTGATATCGTATCATTGCAATCAAATTCTTATACGCCATGAAACCCAAAATCTCATACTATTTCTCATGGCGATAGGTGATACGAAAACTGTTGACATGTTCATGTAAATGTTAAAACTAAAATCTCTCCCATTCTCTTAATATTTCTATTATCTCACCTAGTCGTAAACCTTAATAGATCGACTGTATTTTGAGCATTAACGTGCCTGCTATATTTTCCGAGATCTAAACTTGAAGACATTTTCGTGGGAAATCCTGCATATAGTTAGAGGAAAATGTGTCTTAACGATCATGCGCTTCGCTTTCGAATGCCCTAGAATGTTAAATAGTGGAAAACCCTGTTGAAGTTGAGTGAATGTGTCTTATGTGTCTGAGGTAAATTAAAAAAATGTATGTGTTTTGCAAGAACTGTAGCCTAATAAAAAAATATCTGAAGATGGGTATTACTGTCTTGTGTTAAATATTCATTTTTGTTTTTTACATGAATAATTAAATATTTCATATTCACAGTGTGATTATGGCAGGGTCAACCAGTGCTCAGGTGGACATAATGTGTTTTAAACGGTAGAATTATAAATAATAAATGTGTGTGTGTGTGTGTGTATTTTCACTGAGTTGTACTCACTCTTGTTCTGTTTACAGGGATGGAGTCTCAGCTCCTGATCCCGCCTCCTAGATTTCTTTAACAGGCATTACTGGTTTCTGGTCTCCTGGGTCCTAGCTTACCTGCTCTTGAAGTTATGCGTTAAATTTATCTCCACCTCTTTCTTATCCAATTTTCAACCACCCTAAGACTAAAGAAATACGTTCTAACATCTCTACCCTTTGGATTATCTGTGTTTTCAGCCTTCGTTTATGTCTCGTCTCTGGTCCTCCTAATTCAGGCTCTTCTTGCTTGCCCGATGAATTCCTCTTAAAGTTGTGTATGTCATATTCTAGTCCTCTAGTCTCTGCTGAGGCCATCACGTTCACATCCTTCAGTCTCCCCGCACACTGTGCTTTCAGATTTTGGGACGTGTCCAAGTTTCTACAGCTGCTAGTCTACTGGGGTGGGGCTCCACAGCACTCGATGATGGGCCTCATGAATGTGGCCTACTGGAAAGAAAAGAAAGGCAATCTTCCATGTACATATTTCAGAATTACTTAAGGGAATTCGTTATTGTAGTAAAAGCATTAGCAGCTGCTATAATAATAATAATAATAATAATAATAATAATAATAATAATAATAATAATAATAATAATAATAATGCACAGCTGGGTAAGAGCTGGATGTGCTTACATTACCTTGAGGGGCTCTGGTGGTCTGGTGGCTAAAGCTCGCTTCACACGGCGAGGGCCTGGGTTCGATTCCCAGCCAGGGCAGAAACATTGGGCGTGTTTCTTTACACCTGTTGTCTATGTTCCCCATCAGTAAAATGGGTACCTGGGTGTTAGTCGACTGGTGTGAGTCGCATCCTAGGACACTGACCTAATCTGCCCGAAATGCTCAGCATAACAAGGGACTTTCTATATAGTAGTATGTCACTGATGTCAGCTAGGACTGTATACCATGTACATGTACTTGTAGTAAATAAAGATATTATTATTATTATTATTATTATAATATTGGAGTTAGTTTTTAGTGGTACAAGGGAGTAGTGGATCCTGAGGGTGTGTGAGGCGTCTCTTGAAGGCAGTGCTCGTTATCCCCATTATATACCAAGCCAAGAGAATGGTCACATTTTTTGGGTTGAATATGGTGAACGCCCTCTTTTGTTATGCCTTCCTCCTCTTAATATTACAGACTTTCCCACAACATTCTGAATATAAAATATGTGTTGCTTTAGCGGGATACTGTCAAGGAACTCACAGATATACAAGAAATTTTTGTTTCATTAACAATTATATATTACTATAAATTCTGAAAAAATACAATTAAACCAAAGTAAAGCCTCATATGAGTTGCCAATCCTTTAAACACAGCTTTTGACATGAAATTTGCCTGTCAAAGATATTCATTTTAATAGAAAACAGTTTTTAAAGAAAAAAATGAAAGCTCCAGGATTCTAGGGTGTATTGGGGTCAGGTATTCCTATATTGAAAGAATCTGCAGCAATTTTCGCTGTAGCAACATGCAGTAGAAATTCCTCTTATTCAGCACAATCGACCGACATTTCACAGAAAATACTGAGGGAGGTGGAAAATGGCTCCCAATTATATAATTTAGGGCAATATTTCATCATTAATTGATCGGTTCAAAGTTTCTGGTATCCGGCAGTCATTATTAGCGAAGGAAGTCACGAATCAAAATAAATAAATAATAAGAGGACTGCAGGATTTGCAACAGTGGATTCAAGTTAGCGAAATTTAGATTTAGAAAGGATATAGGGGAGTGCTAGTTTGGTAGCAGAGTAGTAGCTGAGTGGAACAAACTCCCAGGTAGTGCCATGGAGGCAAAAACTTTCGGTGGCTTTAAATATAGGTTGGACGGGTACGTGAGTGGGTGTGGGTAAGTGCGAGTTGGACTTGCCTATAATAGGCCAGTAGGCTTATTGAAGTGTTCATTCTTGTGTGACTGTTTTGGCAAAGTGGAGAATTTGAGACCATTACCCGGTGCAATCTGCATAGTGCCCAAGTGGTCAAGTGATAGCGGTCATGTTATTCACGGTGTCATGTCAAGCAGCACCACCAGGAACACAGGTGTCTTATCTCAGAGTATACACACTGTGTTAAGTAAAAGGACACAAATGCAACTAATGTGACATTTTATTGTGGCAACGTTTCGCTCTCCAGGAGCTTTTTCAAGCCGTTGTGTTTAAACACACATATGTACTCTTCACGAGTTTTATTAAAGGAAACGTTTCGCTACTCGTGGCGAAACGTTTCATTTAATGAATGTCCTGGACAGTACGTGTCTTTTTGGTATTACCACATCATTTACTTTCACTGTTTACTATGCTATAATAATTTATACCCTCCAAGGAGGGTACCTTGATGCCAGTGAGGGGCTCTTGATCCAAAGAACTGGACTTATTCTCCCCATCCTTCGACTGACTCTGAATGCCCCCATTCCCTAGGCGATATAGGACCCCTGCCCTCTAGATGTAATAATAATCTTACCATGTCAGACATCATTATCTAGTCACGAGTATTGTCACCATAATGTTAGACAACATTATCTAGTCAAGGGTATTGTCTCCTTAATGTTAGACGTTATCGTGTCGTGAGTATTGTCTAAACATGAATACATATTACAAATGAATATTATTGACATGACGTCAAACGTTAACGTCATTTCAACTTTCTCCTCCATTCGAAATTATAAAAAAAAAAATGTATTCATTCTGTTTATTTAAATGAATCATATTTGAGCGCAAGAATGAGCGGTAAGATGTTGGTAATGGTGTTGGTTATGTGGTATTTGATCCACGTGCAGGAGTTTATAATGTCAAGTGCAACACCGTTACTGAGGCATCACCGTCTCACTTGTACTTGTGTTTAGCTGCCGCCTTAACAAAACTTACCTTTTATTTTTACTTAACTCCAGAGAAGTTATTCTTATCTTATGCTCAGTCTATAGATGAGTAAGTCAAGCTTGAAGAGTGCACAAGTTTGGAAATAGATTAGTCCCAGAGCTAAGGGTGGGGGGGTGCACAGTGAGGAGAGACTATACTAAAGAAACAGAACTTAACAATTATCTTGGAGGTGAGCAACACTTGGGGAGACACGATTACAATGTACAAGATACTCAGAGGAACTGATAGAGCAGATAAGCACAAACTGTTGAAAATTAGACACGGATGGACGTTTCTTGCAGTTCTTAATGAACACGGACACAACTGGAAGCTGAAGACTCAGATGAGTCAGAGGGATGTTAGGAAGCAATTCTTCAGCCATAGAGTAGTTAGGAAGTGGAATAGTTTAGCGAACGATATAGTGGAGGCGGGAACCATACATAGTTTTAAGACAAGGTATGATAGAGCTCACGGAGCAGGGAGAGCAGAGACCCAGTAGCGGACAGTGCAGAGGCGGGGCCAGGAGCTGAGTCTCGACCCCTGCAACCACAATTAGGTGAGTACAATTAGGTGAGTACAGAGTTCTACGAGTCTGGGCCTGGGGCTGAGTGCATGGGCATGTCGTCGATGGCTTTCTCAAAGTCTAGTGGAGTTAGGGTTATGTCAGAAATTTGGCATACATTGTCAGGGTTTTGAGGCTAGAATAAGTCACAATTCCGTGGCTGTAACAAGTAACACATAACTCACACGTCAAGATAAAACTTAAAACGGAAGACCACGTATTGCACTGAGTGGATGATTAGCTATAAGATTGGATTATATCGAAAATGACTAATATCTTAATGATGTAACTATGCCCGGTGCGGTGTGAAAAAGAACCTTTGTGACCACTGCAGTCTTTGTCATTCACAGGATGAGGTGCGGGTACAAAATAAACTAGGAGCTCAGGCGGCACAAAGTGTCTTGTTACTTGATATAGTGACCACATATTTCAAATAAAATTTAACGATCAGTGTTTCAGAATTCTTATATAAACATTAAATTTATACATATGACTTAGGAGTAGTAATTTACAGTGGTATGTTTCAAATAAACACTTGTCGCGACTCACGACAGGTAAACACATCATTGGCACACTCTTGACCGCCAATATGGCGGTCACTCACCCTGTGACGCAATGTCCAAACCTGCTAGTTAACAGTAGATAAAGAAATCTAATAAACAGCTGACTTACGTCTGGCATCCGAGTAAACAACGTCATCACTTAAATAGTTAGTAACCACACGCCCGTTGTCGAAGTTGGAGGAGAGGATGGGTGTCGCAGCCATGAAAGAAGCAGCGGGCAGGTGGCGTGGACACGAGGTGTCGTCACCGCCTGAGTCAGCACTCACAAACAGCAGCTGCGTCACTGTCTTCAGCGCCTCGTTTCTTAGAGTTTACAAGCCTCCCGAGAGGAGAGGAAAGCCTTGTTTCACTACAAGAAAAAACTATGACGTATGTCCGATAACTTTCTTAACTGGGACTGGATACTCATCACCGGTACCCCAGATGTTGTTTAACTGCTGACAAACTTATACGAATAAGACCCATGCCAGATTTTTTTTCTGACGAAAAGACTACCATTACCATCCTTGTATCATTGAGGTATAACAGTTCAGGCCATCAAGAACAACCACACTGGCAACCCCTGGGGTACAATACAACACAGGGGGGCGTATCTTACAGGGGGTGTTTGGGGTGGTTATTATGCAACACACACACACACACACACACACACACACACACACACACACACACAGGGGGTGTCTGGGGTGGTCTTGACTCACATACACACAGGGGGTGTTTGGGGTGGTCCTGACTCAACACACACACATACAGGGGGTGTTTGAGGTGGTCTTAACTCAACACACACATAACATCGTTCACCACCGTGACTATGTATGCTATTGTTACTCTTCACACCCTCCGGTCTACTTCTCTCCTCCAATGAGTCTTCCAGTAAAGAGGTGTCGTTAAGGTGGAACAGCTGGTGTCGTTAAGGTGGAACGGGAGAGTCAGCTGGTGTCGTTAAGGTGGAACGGGTGAGTCAGCTGGTGTCGTTAAGGTGGAACGGGTGAGTCAGCTGGTGTCGTTAAGGTGGAACGGGTGAGTCAGCTGGTGTCGTTAAGGTGGAACGGGAGAGTCAGCTGGTGTCGTTAAGGTGGGACGGGTGAGTCAGCTGGTGTCGTTAAGGTGGGACGGGTGAGACAACTGGAGGTATCAAAGTGGACCATGCGACAAGACAGCTGGTAACCAGGTGTTTCTCTACACTCACCAGCTGGGTAATGAACAGTTTTCCTATATATCTTGAGCGGCAGTTTCTTTCATCAACATTTAAGTACTTAATGAAGACTTTAATATGATATTGATAATAATGATGATGATAATAATAATAATTATAATAATAATAATATCATCCTTGTTGTTTTGAAGAGCTAAACCCGTAGAGGTTACACAGCTTCTGGGGAAAATGAGAGGTAATTTTGTGTAATTCTAGGAAAGGGAGGAGAGCTCCTGTTCCGCGGCTCAAGAGCTCTTGAGCAGCATCGAGGCACCGCTCTTGAATGGTTTTCTTACCTATGGAAGTGTAAATAAGCTCACTCATGGGTTGCCAACTTCTTGGGTTTTTAGCTGAGGTGCCAAGACTGGCTTTCTAGGCGGACACACACACGGTTATTTCAGGCCCAGCTTACTAAACCCACTGGGTGCCATACCTCACCTCCATACTGCCCATAGGTACGCATCCTGCTACATGTAGGTACACATTCCGCTACATATACACACATACACCCGGGCCAGGAGCTGTGAATCGACTCCTGCAACCATATAGGTGAGTACACAAACACACATTACATATAATTACACGCACACACTACATAAAGGTATATATCACTACTACACATCCACCTCGCTGTAGAGATATACCACACTAAGTATAGCTAAATATCTAGTTTCCCTTATTTGCTAATCACATACTCTACCTGTATTTGTACGCCTGTGAGTGGGACGATCTGTTATAACTTGTGAAATGGTTAGTACTGTTGTTACTGTTGTTAAGTGGTTACGTTGATTTGTTATGACTTTTGTTAACTGTAGTTTATCTGTGGACAAAGGTGAATTTTGCTAAAGCTTACACTGCTTGCTGGTCAACCATCACTACTTTTTAAGGGTCAGATGAACAGGAGGTTACTCACGCTCATAACGCTACATTACAATGTAACTATATATCTTCACTGCCACAAACTCAAAAATATTGCAATTTTTTAATAAAAAAAAACGTGTAATATGTATGAATTTATATGCAGATAAAAATGTACACAGAAAACAAAACATTCTTAATAATGCAGGCATCGTGACTGGCTAATTCTCAGCTTGTGAGGATTTATGATTTGACGCTAAAAGCAAAGCAGTCAACTCCTATAGATAACATAAACATTACAAAGGATACGATAGCGAACTCAACTCCTGGGCTGAAGCCTCACGCTATGTCCACGAACCCGGACATTTACTTAGGAGTTGGCGGGTAGAGTGCCTGCAGTCAGCAGTGGGAATAGACAAGGTGGCCTCCGGCGAGGCATGGTCACCAGCACCACGACAGGTGGAAAGACCGTTTTGGTCGTCAAGACCACACTCGACCTCTTCGTCAAGACCACACCCGGCATGATTACTGTTAACATGCCTGACTGGTTATCAGAACCATTAAGACCACACCGACTTTTAAGACTACACTAGACCTGGTCGCCAGGACCACACCTGACCATATATTCTTTAGCTAAAGTTAATGAAAGTAGTGCGTAATGTGATGACAGATTAACGTGGAGCACATTAGTGTGGCGCTGCCTTTTAGGGGCGTCGTGCCTCAGGCCAAACAGGTGTGTGTGTGTGTACTCACCTATGTGTGGTTACAGGGGTCGATACTAAGCTCCTGGCTCCGCCTACATGTGTACTCACCTATTTGTGGTTGCAGGGGTCGATTCATAGCTCCTGGCCCCGCCTCTTCACTGATTGCTACTAGGTCTTCTCTCTCCCTGCTCCATGAGCTTTATCAAACCTCGTCTTAAAACTATGTATGGTTCCTGCCTCCACTACGTCACTTTCTAGGCTATTCCACTTCCTGGCAACTCTATGACTGAAGAAATACTTCCTAACATCCCTTTGACTCATAGGAGTCTTCAACTTCCAATTGTGACCCCTTGTTTCTGTGTCCCCTCTCTGGAACATCTTGTCTCTGTCCACCTTATCTATTCCTCGCAGTATTTTATATGTCGTTATCATGTCTCCCCTAACCCTCCTGTCCTCTAGTGTCGTCATGCCGATTTCCCTTAACCTTGTGTGTGTGTGTGTGTGTGATTGTAGGAGTCAAGCTTCGGCTCCTGGCCTCATGAATACTACCAAACATATTCTTAACTTGTATATATAGTTTAATTCCACCTTTTCTTTTCTTCATTCAGATTGTTTCACTTCATTTCCACAGTCAGTCTGAAGAAGTATTTTCTCACAACTGATTCATTTGCAACTTCAGCTACCCTCTGTTCTATACCCTCTGTTCTATACCCTGTTCTATACCCTCTTATTCCCGATAATTTTCCTTTAAATAGCCTGACTCTATCTCAATGAGTTCTCTGAGTATCACGTATATCTTGACCATATCTTCCCTGGTTCTCATCGCCAGTGTTGTAAAGTTCACCTCCTTTAGTTTTCTTCATAGGACAGTCGTCTAAGCTTGCAACTAGACTTGCAGCAGTTCCTTGTAGCTTCTCTAGTTTCTGAATGTTTGTTCAGGTGAGGATTCCATGATAGTGCTGTATACACTATGATAAATCTAACATACGTTATAGACAAGGTTCTGAAGAATTCTTCGTTGAGGTGCCTGACGTCCACTTTTACCTTCTCCAGATGTGCATACGCTTCTCAGTTTATTAGATTAATGTGTGTCTCTGGTGATGTGCTTGGTGTTTTGATTACCATGAGGTCTTTTTTTTCCTTGTTTGAGGTTTGTAGCTCCTGTCCCTCAGTCTGTATTCCGTATCTGGTGTGTGTGGGGTGGGGTGGGGGGGGGGGGTTAACTGTTGGCCTATAGCCAGCGGCACAGTTTTGGTTTCCATACTTTGGAATGAACCTGGGTGTGCTGGAAAACATGCACAAATATTTCCTACAAAGACGGATTGAGAGAAAGCTGACCTTACATTCTCTGACTGCGTGGAATTGAGGGGAAAGTGACGTAATTTATGTGTACAGGCAGGGAAAGGGAATAGGTGTGAGGAGGACAGAGATGGGTTGTTGAGGGTGCCTGGCCGGGGCGGCGAAATTTGTAGCAGTGGATTCAAGTTGGAAAGGTTCATGTTTGGAAAGGACTAGCCAAAAGCCGGGCTGCAATTAGTGAATGTAAGATCGAACCTCACAACTCCTTGTAGTGAATGACTCACACAGGTTAGCGCTTCATGAAACAGAATAACATAATTTACCTGCTTCAGCATTGAAGGTGCGTTCACCTGAAGTCACATGAGCTGCCAAACTCATAAATATACGCAATGTGGAGTTGCAGATGGGTCAGTCAAACTTGTGCGAGGTGTAGTTGGGGCGAGGAGCTTAGCTGCTCCCTGGAAATGGTTGGGCTGTTAGATGGGTGAAAATGGGTGGGTGTAATTTTGAGTAGGACCTGCCTGGCTTATAAACTAGATTGACTGATGCTGTAGTAGCCAGGCTTAGGCTTAGTTAAAAGTATGTACTTGTAGCAGTTTGGGAGACACAGATGATGATCAAATAAATGCAAAATATGTGGCAGCCTTATGGTCACTTTCTTGAACACTATGCGCTTAATTGTCCACTTATTGAGGAATATAGAGATAGTATAATAAACTATGTGATATGTCAAGGTATCAAGATACCAGACATATTAAGTAAATATCCAAAATTTGCTTGCAATAGATAAGTCGACTGTAGAAGTACATTCAGATGTATTCCTGTTAACCCCATTTGGGACTTAGTTCTTAGGCCTTATTGTGCATTTACATGCTCTTGCACTACTGCCTACAACAGGACTATGAGGTGCACGATAAATTAGCTGCTTCACCCCAAAATTTGATCTAAAAGTCTTGTAAGCCATCACCTGGAACATGAGAAAGTAAGAGTAGAGGAGTACTGCTGTTATTTTCTTATAACCTTACATTTGTTCACACTGAACTACATCTGTCACTTTTCTGACCACAACATCAGTCTACTCAAATCATCCTATGTTTAAATTGCTTTTTTCGTAGACAGTGTTTACTTAAACCATGCATGTTGCGCCGTAAGTTAGTGTTAATACTAGTATTAGGTCAGTGGTGTTCAAGCTTGGCATCATAATAAATTTCCTCTCCTAAGATCCTGAGCTGACTGGCGTCTTTACATAATATTTGTAGGCCTATTTTGTGTGCTCAGCAAGCATATTTATGTTGCTATTTATTCCTTCATCCATGTTGTTTATGTAGCCCAACACTGTGGGACACAAGCAGAAAACATATATACACATGCCTCCAAAGTGGGTGACCTAGCTACAGAACTACAGAAAGGCAGTTAAAATAAATTAGTTTTCGTGATACTTTGTTAGGTTCAGATATTACTGTGATTAACTGTCTATTGAGAATTTATTAAAGAAATAACAGGTGTTACTGAGTATTTTGTTAGCTTGATAACTTATAGGAAGTGAAACGCTGTAGTAATGAAAGGTCTCGTATTGCTATACTTCTTTCCATCACTTTGAAAGCCTATTGACTATATGAGGTTTATTAAGGATGTATTTTACTTACACTAATACCGAGAATAATTTAATCCTTATTAAAATGAAGATTAAAGAAAACTGTCAATGTTGACACAGAGATACACCAGGAGAACTTACTGACAAAAACATTGTAAGGTATTTATAAATTGTACAAATGTGTAGCCGCATAGGAGCCGTATAACGTTTAATGATGTGTTTCCTGCCCTAATTCCAAGAGATTAACCTCGATAGTGCGGCCAGGGCTGCCTTGTGTCATACGCAATGTGAGTATAGGCTCTGAGTGGAGGCTGACCCTGGTCCTGATTCACTCAGTGACAAGTGTGTCAGCCTGCACCTTCTTGCAAGATATAATGTTGTAATTCAAGGAATTTTCTCATAAATATGAATGACCTACTAAACTCGTGTAATATGAACTCTTAGTAGTGTCCTTGTATGTTGCTTACCAGTGAATTATTTTTACTTGTAAGTATGAAATGACTAGTTGTAGTGAACAGCATTAAGTGGTGGTGGTAGTAGTCAATGTCAATGGTAATGGGTGAGGTAGTGGTCAGTGTCAATTGTGGTGGTGGGTGAGGTAGTGGTCAGTGTCAGTTGTGGTGGTGGGTGAGGTAGTGGTCAGTGTCAGTTGTGGTGGTGGGTGAGGTAGTGGTCAGTGTCAGTTGTGGTGGTGGGTGAGGTAGTGGTCAGTGTCAGTTGTGGTGGTGGGTGAGGTAGTGGTCAGTGTCAGTTGTGGTGGTGGGTGAGGTAGTGGATACAAATGGCGGTAACTCTGGGAAGGTGGCCAGACTGAGTACAGTTCCTGCTACTTGCTACCCACTACACGCCCACCTCCACCCCTACAGACTACTGTTGTTGCTGGTTAGGGTGCTGCTGCTGGTTCTGTTGCAACTGCTACTACTGCAGTTGCAACACTAAACGCGTTAATTACTTCACCCTGATCCCCCCCCCCCGTTCACTGTATCGCACTGCCAAGTAATATACAGAAAACATAATTCAGTGGGGGATTTCTGAACCTTGCTGAAAAATGGTTTGAGAGAGAGGTATCAGCACTAGGTTGCGTGAACTTACTGTTCACGTACACTTTTCACACATTATTCACACACTTCATACACATTGTTCACACACTGTGGGTTTGATGCATCTTTCCTGTGTGGATACACTATGTGCTTAAGTGGAGTACACTATGTGCTTAAGTGGAGTACACTATTCCTTGGGATTGACTCGTTTGGGTGATGTTAGTCTCTGATCATGTATGGCATATTGTACTATTTCTGCAGTCTTATGTGGACTTTAATTCTACACTGGAAGAGGTTTGTTTCTAGATACTAAGAAGTGGACATTGCTTATACCCATCTTTGTGGACTCAATCTATGCTAAAATTGAATGAAGTTTGTCTCTGCCTTGTTGGTGTCCATACTGTATTGTGTGAACTTAAAGTCTTTGGCTAGATGGTCTCGGCACGCACATGCACTCCGTTGACTTGATGTCTTACCTGGAGTATACCTGGAGAGGGTTTCGGGGGTCAACGCCCCCGCGGCTCGGTCTGAGACCAGGCCTCATGATGGATAAGGGTTTGATCAACCAGGCTGTTACTGCTGGCCGCACACAAACTGACGTACGAACCACAGCCCGGTTGGTCAGGTACTGACTTTAGGTGCCTGTCCAGTGCCTTCTTGAAGACAGCCAGGGTCTTGTGCAAGTGAACTGGATAACTTTATACATGTGCTGGTCTTAAGAGTTTAATGTGATGTTTCTTTAACATGATTAGTCCGGTACTAGACTGATAATTATTATAATTTATGGGCTGATTGACTTACATTAGTCATAATGTAAGTCAATCAGGACATAAATTTGTAATCAGGTATTACTGCAATTGTTGTATCCTATGGCTATCATTTCTCATGCAGACTGTAAATATATTTGTATAAAATGTCTTTATTCAGTAAAGATAGGTACATTTTATACTTATTGTTTATAATGGTGAACAAAAGTAAGATTTTGTTTAAAGCAGTGAGATGACTTGCCTACAGTAGCCTACTGGGGACGCTGAGGCAAGTCTCACAGACGTGTTGATTGCTCTTTGCGTACATAACAGAAAATTCTATTTACAATGATCTTGAGGATACACATGTTATATACACAAAAGATACGATTTGGATATTTAACTTAGACTGTGACTTATTTCCATTGGGGTCCCTGAAAATTAAAGTACATTCTAGCAGCATTTGTTGTTCCAAGGCGGTCACCCATCCCAATCCTAACCAAACCTATAACTATGCCAATTGGACGAAAAGCTTTTTCAGCATAGTACGTATGTCCCTTCATAGTATGCCCTGATACCATACACAGTATGCCCTGATACCATACACAGTATGCCCTGATACCATACACAGTATGACCTGATACCATACAGTATGTCCTGATACCATACACAGTATGCCTGATACCATATACAGTATGCCCTGATACCATACACAGTATGCCCTGATACCATACAGTATGCCCTGATACCATACACAGTATGCCCTGATACCATACACAATATGCCCTGATACCATACACTATGCCCTGATACCATACAGCATGCCCTGATACCATACACAGTATGCCCTGATACCATACACAGTATGCCCTGATACCATACACAGTATGCCCTGATACCATACACAGTATGCCCTGATACCACTGAGGGGCGTGCATGTTGTGCCTTCTGAACTACCATCCCTCACCCACTGTGCTGGATCCTTTCTTTGTATATTGTTGTACAAGAACTCGTCGTACCTTTTTCTTTCCTGATATACAGCACCTCACCGTACTGTGTCCTATTATGTTATAGCACACCATCCTACCTTGCACTTGTATGTTATTGTGTAAGGACTCACCGTTGTGTCCTATTATGTTATAGCACACCATCCTACCTTGCATTTTTATGTTATAAGAACATAAGAACATAAGAATGGAGGAACACTGCAGAAGGCCTACTGGCCCATACAAGGCAGGTCCTTATCAAAACCACCACTACCTAAGAATTTATTCCCGTACTCACGACACAAATCAAACCCAGCCCCTCCCACTCATATATTTGTCCAAATATTATTGTGTAAGGACTCACCGTACTGTGTCCTATTATGTTATAGCACACCATCCTACCTTGCATTTGTATGTTATTGTGTAAGGACTCACCGTACTGTGTCCTATTATGTTATAGCACACCATCCTACCTTGCATTTGTATGTTATTGTGTAAGGACTCACCGTACTGTGTCCTATTATATTATAGCACACCATCCTATTTTGCATTTTTATGTTATTGTGTAAGGACTCACCGTACTGTGTCCTATTATGTTATAGCACACCATCCTACCTTGTATTTGTATGTTATTGTGTAAGGACTCACCGTACTGTGTCCTATTATGTTATAGCACACCATCCTACCTTGCATTTTTATGTTATTGTGTAAGGACTCACCGTACTGTGTCCTATTATGTAATAATATTGGTAGAATTACCGACAATATGTTAAGTAAAAGGACACAAATGCAACTAATGTGACATTTTATTGTGGCAACGTTTCGCTCTCCAGGAGCTTTCTCAAGCCGTTACAAGCGATAATGGACATAGTGGGTTTATATATACTCTCAAAGTGAGGTGAAATACTAGTGGTGGTAGTAGTAGTGATATTAGTAGTAGTAGTAGTAATACAATAAGGTAGAACAATCAATATGCACATGAGTAAAAGGTGATAAAACAAATACTAGGGTAGTATAACAATAGGTTAGACAAATATTTCTGCTGGAGGTTGAAATATCGAAGGCCTGTAGGAGTGTTCCACATCTACGATGTGCTTGTGTTGAATTAGCAGGAGAGACTATGTGATGGTAGGGTTTACTGTTTTCAGGAGGATTCTTGCTAAGACTTCAGAGATGGTGAAGCTGCCTTTGTTTTGTTTAATTGTGTTAGAAACAGAGATAAGTGCTGATTCAAGGCATTTGCGTCTACGGAAATTAGTTTCTTTGATTACTAGTCGGGCGTCTTTGAATTTCATGAGATGATTGTTGGAATTTCGGTGTTGTACGCAGGCGTTGTTCAGGTTATCGTTTCTACATGCATTAATGTGTTCATTGATGCGTGTTTCGAGGTTCCTTGCTGTTTCTCCTACATAAATTCTGTCGCAGCCTCCACAGGGTATAGTGTAGACCCCTGCGTTGACTGGTTCATGGTGCTTGGATTTAGTCTTGGTTAGATCCTTAATAGAAGTACTGGAAGCGATGGCGACTCTAGTGTTAGCTTGTGCAAATACTTTAGAAATGTTGGATGCAACCTGGCTGTTGGGAAGAATTATGACTTCAGGCAAGGCTCAACGCAGTTGAACCGGCGATCCAGTTTACACTAGAAGAAGAGTCCAATGACAAACTATCCTTTCTAGACGTCCTCATCCACAAAGTAGATAACAACCTAAGATTTCAAGTTTACCGGAAACCTACAAATAAAAATGATCTCACACACTTCTATTCCAGTCAAGATACTAAGACCAAAAGAGGCATCATCATCGGATTCTTCCTAAGAGCTTACCGAATTTGTAGTCCTGAGTTTCTTGACGAGGAATGTACATACATTCACCAAACCTTCACTGAGTTACAATTTCCTTCCTTTTTCATCAAAGATTGCAAGAAAAGAGCTCTTCAGATCATTAATTCTCCACGCATCAACACCACTCCAAACAAAGTCATAATTCTTCCCAACAGCCAGGTTGCATCCAACATTTCCAAAGTATTTGCACAAGCTAACACTAGAGTCGCCATCGCTTCCAGTACTTCTATTAAGGATCTAACCAAGACTAAATCCAAGCACCATGAACCAGTCAACGCAGGGGTCTACACTATACCCTGTGGAGGCTGCGACAGAATTTATGTAGGAGAAACAGCAAGGAACCTCGAAACACGCATCAATGAACACATTAATGCATGCAGAAACGATAACCTGAACAACGCCTGCGTACAACACCGAAATTCCAACAATCATCTCATGAAATTCAAAGACGCCCGACTAGTAATCAAAGAAACTAATTTCCGTAGACGCAAATGCCTTGAATCAGCACTTATCTCTGTTTCTAACACAATTAAACAAAACAAAGGCAGCTTCACCATCTCTGAAGTCTTAGCAAGAATCCTCCTGAAAACAGTAAACCCTACCATCACATAGTCTCTCCTGCTAATTCAACACAAGCACATCATAGATGTGGAACACTCCTACAGGCCTTCGATATTTCAACCTCCAGCAGAAATATTTGTCTAACCTATTGTTATACTACCCTAGTATTTGTTTTATCACCTTTACTCATGTGCATATTGATTGTTCTACCTTATTGTATTACTACTACTACTACTAATATCACTACTACTACCACCACTAGTATTTCACCTCACTTTGAGAGTATATATAAACCCACTATGTCCATTATCGCTTGTAACGGCTTGAGAAAGCTCCTGGAGAGCGAAACGTTGCCACAATAAAATGTCACATTAGTTGCATTTGTGTGTCCTATTATGTTATAGCACAACATCCTACCTTGCATTTGTATGTTATTGTGTAAGGACTCACCGTACTGTGTCCTATTATGT
This sequence comes from Cherax destructor, assembly GCA_009830355.1. NCBI lineage: Eukaryota > Metazoa > Arthropoda > Malacostraca > Decapoda > Parastacidae > Cherax > Cherax destructor. The sequence goes on along the minus strand of WNWK01000293.1, from coordinate 529,798 downwards.
TATAGCACACCATCCTACCTTGCATTTTTATGTTATTGTGTAAGGACTCACCGTACTGTGTCCTATTATGTTATAGCACACCATCCTACCTTGCATTTGTATGTTATTGTGTAAGGACTCACCGTACTGTGTCCTATTATGTTATAGCACACCATCCTACCTTGCATTTTTATGTTATTGTGTAAGGACTCACCGTACTGTGTCCTATTATGTTATAGCACACCATCCTACCTTGCATTTGTATGTTATTGTGTAAGGACTCACCGTACTGTGTCCTATTATGTTATAGCACACCATCCTACCTTGGATTTTTATGTTATTGTGTAAGGACTCACCGTACTGTGTCCTATTATGTTATAGCACACCATCCTACCTTGCATTTGTATGTTATTGTGTAAGGACTCACCGTACTGTGTCCTATTATGTTATAGCACACCATCCTACCTTGCATTTGTATGTTATTGTGTAAGGACTCACCGTACTGTGTCCTATTATGTTATAGCACACCATCCTACCTTGCATTTTTATGTTATTGTGTAAGGACTCACCGTACTGTGTCCTATTATGTTATATAGCACACCATCCTACCTTGTATTTGTATGTTATTGTGTAAGGACTCATCGTACCTGTCCTTATATGTTTTTACATCACCCAATCATATTGTGACCTTGCATATTGTACAATAACCCCTCGTACTTTGTATATATTATACTCAGGGTTCTTCTTTTCCTTAAGTTGCTCTAGCATCTAAGGTTATTAGCATCGTACATCGTGCTTAATTAAATCAATGTTGATCGTATTAGAGAATACGACTTTTCCCGTAAACACAAGTCCTGACACGACTCCTACAGTTGTTTCTGTGCACCCACCACCATCACCACCATCACCATCACCACCATCACCACCATCACCATCACCACCACCATCACCACCATCACCATCACCACCACCACCACCACCACCATCACCACCAACACCACAGAGAAAGGCAGAAACGAAAGAGGTTAAAGTGTCACAGTACTAAACCAGGAAGCGAGGACCGCCTCAACAATGGAAGAAAGAGCTGAATTCAGCTTTCAATCATCACAGTAAATTCCATATCTTACTGTGGCGCAAAAAATCAACTAATACTGTGGGGAAAGTAATTTGTCAGTATTTTTGTATCTCAGAGAAGTCCATGTGATTATGTATATATCTGTTGCGCCTTTAGAAATTCATCAGATTTATGCCAATGTAACAATAAAATGGAAGACAACTACCACGTCACATATTTCACAAAACGGCCTTGCCATACTCTCTAGAAGGTGGTGCACATCACTACATGTGCACCTCAACCGCAACCTGATGATCACCTCAGCCACTACATGTGCACCTCAACCGCAACCTGATGATCACCTCAGCCACTACATGTGCACCTCAACCGCAACCTGATGATCACCTCAGTCACTACATGTGCACCTCAACCGCAACCTGATGATCACCTCAGCCACTACATGTGCACCTCAACCGCAACCTGATGATCACCTCAGCCACTACATGTGCACCTCAACCGCAACCTGATGATCACCTCAGCCACTGTTAGTCCATCAGCATCGGTTTGATTCATTGCATGCCTCCTGCCATTTACGCAGGATATACACACCGAGAGTTGAGTATACTGGGTAAAATGACCAGTAGAATTATTATCGAAATAGGGGTAAGATAGAAAGTAGGATTACAGAGGAACAAGGATTTAGAAATGCTAGGGATGTTTAGCCTAGTATTTACATTAAAGCTAATATGTGAACAGTGCTTAGATATGGGAAGGAAGTGTTTGTTATATTTATGGATTGAGAAAAGGCATATGATCAAGTGAATCGGTAGTAAATTATTAAAAGCAATAAAAAGTTTTTTTTTTCGGAGAGTGAGACTCAGGTTAGTGTATGTAGGAGAGAAGACAGCTATTTTCTGGTAAAAGTAAGCCATTGATAGGGATGTATAAAGATCACCGCGTATTTATAGATGCAGTGTAAAAAATGAATGCAAGAGTTAGAGAACGATGTGGGGTTGAAAGAAGAGGATTCTGATATGAAGTGGAAGTGTCCCAGTTGCTCACTGCTGATGACACTTCTTCTGGGAGTCTGAAAAAAAGTTGCAAAGGTTGATGGAGGAATTTGGGAAGGTGTGTAAAGGAAAGAAGTTAAAAGTGAACGCTGTGAAGAGCAACGTGATGAGATTAGCAAAAAATCTAAATCATGAAAGATTAGATATCAGATCTGATGAAATCAGTATTGATGAAGTGAATGCATTTAAATATGTGAGGGGATGTTTCGGCAGAAGTGTTTATGAGAGATGAGGTGAATCATAAACGATATGAAGAAAAAAACGTAGATGGAATATTGAGGCTTGTCTCGTCAAGGAAGATTCCTTGATGCTCGTAAATGACTTGATTCAAGAAATTGGGCTTGTCCTCCCATTCCTTGGATTAAACCTAACTGCTTTTTATTCCCCAGGTGCCGTATAAATTTATCTAAATAGACGAATAACTGAGGACTCAGTGGAGGAAAAAGTGGGAATGTACCTCTGATACCAGTACTGTTATATGAGTGTGAGGCATGGGCTTTAAATGTTGCAGCCAGGAAGAGGCTGGATGTAGGCAGTAGGAATGTCGTGTGGTGTGAATATCATGCAGATGTAGACATTAGAAGACGGTGTAGTGGTATGACAGGTTATTCCAGCAGAGCTGAAGTTACCTTTACTTGCGAATTGACATCTCTCAAGATGGTTGAAGGTGATTGTTATGGTAGGGGGGAAGGGGTTGGTTGGAGGTGGTTGTTATGGTGGGGGAGGTTGGAAGTGGCTTTGTTCAAGGTTAACCAGCACCTTCACCATTACCCTCCCAAAGCTCACCCCCTGCAGCGTCCCTGCACCACCTTGTAACCACCCACCACCCATTACCCTGCACTACCATCTTTCTTGCTCCACCATCCTTCACCCCTGCACCACCACTCCTCAGCCCCTGCACCACCACTCCTCAGCCCCTGCACCACCATCCTTCACCAGTGCACCACCACACCTCAGCCCCTGCACCACCATCCTTCACCAGTGCACCACCATCCTTCACCAGTGCACCACCATCCTTCACCAGTGCACCACCATCCTTCACCAGTGCACCACCATCCTTCACCAGTGCACCACCATCCTTCAGTGCACCACCATCCTTCAGTGCACCACCATCCTTCACCAGTGCACCACCTTCCTGCCTCATCACTCCTCGCCCCAGTACCACCATTCAGGTCCCTCAAACCTTCCTCCGTCTTATCTCATTCACGTTCCTTGTCTTACATAAATAACAATTTATTATGTAATTTTTCACAATCATCCACAATAAACAACGAAAATAAAAGATGATAAGTATTAAAAAATGGCGTTGACTTAGCTGGTGGCGGTGTATAAACTTAATGTTTACATGTGAGACATTTGTAACCGTCGTCAACAACACAGAACACCAGCCTCTCAATAGTGAATTAACAATGCATTCTATCCCTGGCGCTGGATTAACGCGCCTTTGAGGTTTGAATGGTTTGTAGCTGTGGGTAGGAACTTCACTGGTAAAGGTGAGACTTTTTCCACAGGGTGCTTGCCTAAGAACCCACCATCTCTTTGGGCATAAATGGCGAGGATATTTCTTAAAAAAACTAGAGGCTTTGGTAGACTGTGCAAAATGCCCCAGTGAAGAGCAGGGCTCCACAAGTTCATTGAGAGATAACGCGATAAATGTAAGAGGCCCAAGGCTTTTCAAAAGCCTCCCATTATAAATAAGGGGGATTACCAACAGAGGCATTTGATGCTCACATATAATGTAATTACTGTAAAGTAAGTCCTATATGTTTCCTTCATATTCCTTAAGTTGCTGGAGTATCCTGCGCCGTCTGCATATTTCACTCTCAGATTTATTTACCTTCTCAAAATGGCTATAACTATGACTATAACTTTTCAAGGGGTGGACCGGTAAGCCAGCGGAAGGCCTCCGTCATATGACCAAAAGCTCCAGCGACGGGCCATCATATGACTAAGACCCCCTCCAGGAAACACTTGTCCTGGTTCCTGATAAACCTTATCTTACCTTCTCAAAACAAGAGTCATCTTGCCTGGATGTTATCCTAGATAATTTACACATACGTTACTATGTATGTGTAAATTATGTATAATAAGTATGTATAATTTTACTTATGTATACCTGTACCTAAATCAACTTACTTATGTCAACATAAACCTCTTTCGTCTCTTGTTTTTTTCCTCACATTCTTTTTCTGTCACCCAATCGTTTTTTTCTCTGCCTCATAATAAATTACCACTGACTTTTGAATATTGATTAAAGGTCAACAAACTGTTCGGCAATCTAATTAAATTTTAAGAAAGTGTTGAGGGAAAGCAGAGTGAAGGTGCTGCTGCGCACACTGTTACCAGGTACACACACTGTTACCAGGTACACACAGTTACCAGGTACATACACTGTTACCAGGTACACACACTGTTATCAGGTACACACACACTGTTACCATGCACACACACTGTTACCATGCACACACTGTGTTACCATGCACACACACAGTGTTACCATGCACACACACAGTGTTACCATGCACACACACAGTGTTACCATGCACACACACAGTGTTACCATGCACACACACAGTGTTACCATGCACACACACAGTGTTACCATGCACACACACAGTGTTACCATGCACACACACAGTGTTACCATGCACACACAGTGTTACCATGCACACACACAGTGTTACCATGCACACACACAGTGTTACCATGCACACACAGTGTTACCATGCACACACTGAAATCTTCCTGCCATAGAAGTGTTAATGTTACTCTCTGTCTTCATCACTCGTATGTAATATTTAGTGAGCTTATTGTATTATTTTAATCGTGGGGAAGCGCTGAACCCCCATGGCCATATGGTATTTGGGGAATGAGAGATAAGTGTCCATTCAAGAAAAGGGCGAGGTAGCTCCAATTACTTGGATCAAAAGCCTTTCACCAGATTTTAGCCCCCCTTCCCCAGACTACTTGAAGGGATTTTTTGTGTATAACTTTGTATGTAGGTTTTGATTGTTGAGTTACAATTACTGTAGCTGTGGAGTCATTTACACTGAGACTTGAGTAAATGTTTGGATTGATTGATTGACTGATTTGTATGTTTGTGTACGAACGGGCGAGCATGTACGGGTGTTGGTGTTTAGTTCTGACTGCTGGGTCGATGCTGCTCCTGGTCCCACCTCCACTCTTAATTTAACTAGTTCGTGGCTTCCACAACCTGATCATACTTAAGTCTGAGTACTCTTCTGTGTGCAGCAGTTGAGCAACAGCTCCTGAGTGCTCTTCTCAGCTTTCAGTCGACTGGATTACATAAACATTTGGTACTGTCGTTTCTTCTTTGACTCCATATATGGAATTTGTCTCCACTGTTTCTTAACTCCCATATGTATAGAGTCTGCATCTAACTACCGTTCACCTCATCCAGTCATAGGGAAGCGCTAAATATTTACGGGTTTAGCGCTTCCCTATGAATATAATAATAATATATTATTAATTTTATTTATCGTCTGTTAATTAACGGTTCTGGGATTATCTTTCCCACGACCCGGTCTCAAACCTGTCTTAGTTTGGAAAGCAAATTATTATAACAGTGTTAAGAATTATTAAGAAGCACATAGCACATGAAATGGTATGTGTATACTGACTGTAAGAAGAAATTTGTAAAAATTTACCTGTCATCCTACATTTACTTGGAGTAGCTTCAGGAGGTCATCGCCCCCGCGGCCCGGTCCCAGACCAGGCCGCCTGGTTCCTGGCTTGATCAATTAAGCTGTTAGTTCCTGCAGTCCAACGTATACACCACAACCCGGCTGATCTGGAACTGTTTTAAAGAATCTGTTGAGTTACCTCTTGAAGACAGCCAGGGTTAGTTGGTAATCTTCCTTATGCGTGAAGGGAGGGTGTTGAAGAGTCGTGGTCCCTTAACACTTATTGAGTTCTCTCTCTCAGTGTACTCATCGCTCCTTGCTTTTTATTGTGCAGTCTGCCAAGCCTTTAATGTTCATAAGTAATAATTTCGGTGTGCAGGTTTGGGATCAAGCCCACCAGAGTTTAAAGAAATATTAATAGGTTTCATCTCACGTAGTACTTCCCTAGTGGGTTGCCGTCTAACAGCCTACTCGTACACATTCATATATATTTTCCTCGTTCTGATCCCTCTTAGGTCTTATATAATTTTCTTATTAATTTAAAGGATCTGGTCTGAGACAGGGTCGCTGGGTCGATGCTCCTGGATGCATTAACTAATGTTTAACCGATATGTATTAACCTGTGTGGGGGAAATGGAGTCGAGCTCCAGCACCTGAACCCTGATTCTCATCTATGAATCGATAACTGATTCCTCTCAAACCTCAAAGGTTGTGAAGTACGTGCGAGTTAATTTTTGGTGGTTACCTGCGCTACTCGCTCTCCTCTTGTGTTCCAATTGGTGGGAGACGACCCATGTGATAAAAAAAATCCTTGGCTCATTCAAGAGCCCAAAATGAACGTACTCACCTATCTTTGAGCGCGCACGAGGGAGAGAGAGAGAGAGAGAGAGAGAGAGAGAGAGAGAGATTAAGAGAGATGGGGGAAAGGAGGGGTTAAGAGAGAGCGGGTATGCTGGTGGTGTGTTAGGAGGGATGGAGGCAGGGAGACAGCAGTGTGGTTGCTCCACCACAGCACATAACACCACCACCGTTGCCACTCCTGCCCACCGCACTCGACCCTCCTGCCACTCGCACAGTTGAGTGTTTTGCCTCACACACACACATACACTGCGTACTCGCACCTAGGATATACTGCGCCGCGGAGTTACGTGTGTACGCGCACTGTTCCTTATTAACTAGATACTTTCTGCCACACAGATTACGGAGTGCATCAACATGCGGTGAGACAAGCCGCTGCTCGGCGGCTCTATCATTAAGGATCTGTACTTTGAGGCTTTAAGTGCAGAAAAACATTCGTAGTGAAATCAATCAACTGAGTGGAGTTTAGTGGTCAGCAAGAGCAAGTGTCAACGATGTCACAGCGATTACAGGACAGTCCCTTCCGCGAGACAGAGTGGGATCAGCGTCTGGGTGAGTACTGCTCCAGTTAAATGAGTTTTATTATGTACCCCATACCCATCCTGTGGGCACATTCACCTTATTCCCGTCCTGTGGGCTACAGTCAACCCATACCCATCTTATGGGCGGCAGTTATAAGATTACAATAGGAATTTAATGGGTCCAGTTGCTTGACTAAATTTTTCTGGTATCTAGACTATTAATTTCTATTTTTTCCTATACCTTCAAGACAATCTTGGTTATATATATAGTACTAATCACATTGTGTTGGGCAATAACACATTATAATTTCTTTTTAACCCTGTAGAATATCATAGTATGCTTTCATTCAGAAAGTTTTTTATAAGTTAGAAATCAGCGAATCCGATAATACAAAAACATAAAAAAGGAACTCCCACAAACACTTATGCATTTGCAAATTTTGAGGTTTACAATAATATTCGAGATTTTTTTTTACCAATAAACCACAATTTGCAGAGCAGAAACATTCGACTATGTTTTATTCCGTCTTGGCCGAAAATTGTGAGCTAAAACTTTCACTCCAAACTGTGGGTTATTAGTGAATTGTTCCAGTTATGGTATTGTGAATTTTAATCTTCGTAATCGAAGTCTATAAACCACTGAACCCCCAGATTACAATACCAGTAATCAAGAGGGTTCACCAATTGTTGAAGAAAGGAAACCCTTGAATTCTATAGAAGAAAACCAGTTTAAGATTATCAGTCTCAGATTATATCCTAATCAGTTGAGATGGTATCTTCAACAACCAGTAGATGGTATCGAAACAGTTAAAGGGGTATCCTCAACAAGCAGTTGAGATATCCTTTACAAGCTGTCGAAATGGTATCCTCAACAGCTAAACAATTTTTTTTTTCATGTTGTTCATGTGAATTTGCAACCTTAATTAATGAATAACTTGGTCGATAGGCTTTAAACCTAGCAAACCAATTTCTTATCACTCGGAGAACAAAGATTTCTAAAGCCCGCTTGCAGTAAAACCGTTCCCACAACCATAGACTCATAAATATCCCCCTCCCACACCAGGGTAGCAATTAGCCTTGCAACAACTGCCCCAGGCCAGCTACTGGCCCCAGGCAGTACACAAGCCGTTGCTCAGGAGTGGAGGCAAAATGATCGCCTAGTTCCTGGAACTAGTACCCTAGCCGCCTAGCGCACTGCAAGGCAAAAAAACATTGAATGTTCAGACCATAGCCAGCGGACAAAATATATGTTGGTGTTCATAACCTACATTCCGCAGCTCTTCTATTAAAACGCTAACACGCTTGGGTATTACCTGGAGAGAATTCCAGGGGTCAACGCCCCTGCGGCCCGGTCTGTGACCAGGCCTCATGTTGGACCAGAGCAGAACAAGCCGTCATTTAAAGTCATCATACCCACTTGTTGCGCCAACCACTACTTAACACATTTGTATAGCAAGCCTCAGTAATAATTGTAATAGACATAATTCATTGTGTTAAACGTACCTTCAAAATGTCAATGTATTACGGGGGTGAATATTTTCTTAGTAACATCAAAATAAATAATAAACATCAAGACGAATAACAGAAATACAAAGATTGGCTTCATTATCCAAACATTACACTTGCATCTACATCCGTTTACATGTGTACCCAGGTCACATAATAGAGGAAATAGTCGAGCCTACTTCCTCATCTAGTGGCAATCAGTGTCTAGTTAGTGGGTAATAAAAACATCCCACTCATATACATCTGTCAACTCCCTGTGAAGACACTGGGGAAATCACTGAGTATTTATATATTATTATTTACTGAATTCATTAAAGGAAACTCGAAAAACAAAATGCTGAAATATGCGATTAAGGTTTTTAGTTATAAAAGTATTTAATATAAGTGTTAGGCGTATTAAAGTAACAGAACCACTTTACGTAATTTAGAACCTGCACCATCTTAAGCACCAGCTATACCCTCACTAGAATAACTTTTAACAAAGGTATCTCTCACCCTTGAAGAAGGGTGCCTTGATGCTAGTCAAGGGCTCTTCACTCAAGTATTTGGAGATATCTTCCATTTCCTCGGATTAAATTGATTGCGTCTTTCTCAAGCATTGTATGAGTTTTAATATATATTATTAAAATACACTAGGCTACCACCACTGAGCTAGAAATAACAAGGGAAATGACTCGGTTATACTTACCACCCTTGACCCAGAAATATTACTAGGAAAATGACTTACATATTCTACTACCCGTGACCCAGAACCAGTACTAAGAAAATGGCTCGACTATATCATTAGTCTTTAATTAGAACTGAGGTTACATACTCATATTTTGAAGTTTGCGGCAATGCTTTCCTAGTTTAATTAAAGCACGCTGGAGTAACCATTAATTCCAGTGATACGAGTGCTAATAATTACCATGTTTAAGTTAGGCGCTGTGTATGTACAATAATCTTACACTAGGATCATAATACTTGTTATCTGTGACATAATGAAGTTTGATTTGCAATTATGCGCTCAAGAGTCTTGAAAAGTGTGTTTGAATAAATTAAAGTCACAAGGGCCAGGCAGCATGAATAAATGTGCTGGATAATAATAATAATAATAATAATAATAATAATAATAATAATAATAATAATAATAATATATTTGTAATTGAGAGGCCATAGTAAGGAAAATAATTTGAATTTACCCATTGCCATGCTTTATTAAAGGTAAGCGCGTCGTGGTATATGCAGTATATTTAGACGATGTATATTGGAGGTCTGCGTGTGCATCTGAGTCAGTAAGTTAATAAGAATATAAGAACGAAGGAAGACTGCAGCTGGCCTGCTGGTCCACTGGACTCGCTCACACTCAGTGACACTACCAGGGACTTTGTTAAATTCATCTACAACTCTATTGCCAAACCAATACTTCCCAGTATCCTTTCTAAATATATATTTCTCCAACTTGAATCCATTGCTGCGAGTGCTGTCTTTGTTAGATATTTTCAACACGCTTTGCATATCCATTTATTTATTCCTGTTTTCTATCTGTGCACTTCAGCCATATATTCCAAAGAGTGCAAGTTTAAAGCCTATTTTCACAGGAAAGGTTAATACAAGGAATCGGCTTCATCCTTCTCTATATTTTCTAGCGCTTTTATGTCCATCCTGTAATGTGGAGACCAAAACCGAGCATCATAATGTAAATGAGGCCTAACCAAAGACAAAGTTGAAGTATAACCTTAGGACTTTTATTATTTATGCTTCTTGATATGAAGCCAGAAATTATATTTGCTTTATTGCTAACATTACGCGCTGTTGCACTGGCTTTAAATTTGTGCTAACCAGAACTTCTAACTCTTTCTCACATTCACTTTGACTAAGGTCAACATTATTTACCTTATAAGTGCCACAGTTATTTCCTGTTCCTAGGATTATAACCTTACATTTGTCTGCATTGAACGGCATCTACCACTTCTCCGACCACATCGACTTATCCAGGTCATCCTGTAGCCTTTTAGTGTCCACATAAGAAATTATTTAACAGCCTATTTTAGTGTCATCGAAAACTTGTTTATGTGGCTATTTATTCCCTCATTATTGTCGTTATGTAAATTGTAAACAAGATATATTTTATAGTGAAGGGCTTTGTCTTTTATTGACCATTGTATGGTGAATAAGGGGATAACAGCCTAACCGTAATCAAATCTATATTAATTTTTCTCGATAACCTCCCCTTCCTCGAATCAAACCTGATTACCTCCCAGGGGCTGTTTAACCTCTACGAGTTTAGCACTTCCCCCAATGTAATAAATAATAATTTATTATTATTATTATTATTATTATTATTATTATTATTATTATTTAAAACCAATGCACTGTTGGAGTTTTGTCTTAAACTTAAGATCAGGACACTTCCAGGGCTTGAATAATATTTTCCAGAATTTGCTTAAATCACATTTTGCAGGACCCACCTAAATATATTAAATTCCAAGACCCGCCTTAAATAAATATTTTTAGGACCTGCTCGAAAGATATGTTCCAAAACCTGTTTGAATCATATTTTCTAAGACGAGCTTGATGTATATACCTCGTATATACCTCGTGACCCATCATAGACATGGACATAAATCATAGCACAGTATCATCCTTAGACGATACTTGAATTTGTATGAGTGGCATCCAATAAGGACACTGCAAATCTCCAAGCAGATATAAGTCGTCTCTCATTGGGCCTCAGAAAACAATATGATGTTCAGTGAAGACAGATTTCAGTAGTTCCGTTATGGAAAATTTTAAGAAATAAAAATTAAAACGAAATATAAAGCTAACTGTAAGCACTAAATAGAGCGAGACACTTAACGTGAGGGAATTAAGTGATAAGTCAGAGGATCTCACTTTCCAGGCTCACAATAGTATAATTATCACAACCGAGAGGAAAGTGATAAGATGGATAACGAGAGCCTTAAAAACAAGAGATGCTAAGCCGATGATGGTTCTCTTGAAGTCATTTGTTCTCTCTAGGCTGGAATATTGCTGTTCACTAACAGTCCCGTTTAATGCAGGATAAATTGTAGACCTGGAGAATGTACAGAGAACCTTCACTGAACGAATTTACTCAAGCACTTAAATTACTGGAATGTTTGAAGTTTCTCGACTTGTATTCAATGGAAAGTAGGCAGAAAAGAGGCATCATAATTTACGCTTGGAAAATTCTAAAGTAATTGGTTCCAAATCTGCACAAAGTAATCACTCCCTACAAAAACAAGAGACTCGGCAGACGATGGAAAAGGACCTCAGTGAAAAGCATGGTTGCTATGAGTGCACTAAAACATCACAGGAGTGTATGGGGCTCAAGACTTTTTCAACACGTTTAATACATAAGGGAGGATTACCAACAGGACCCTGGCTGTCTTCAAGCGGGAACTTGGCAAGTTTTGTAAACCATTTCCTGATACGCCGGGGTGTGGTTCGTACTTTGAACGTGCGGTCAGCAGTAACAGCCTGGATGATCACGTCTTGATCCACAGGAGACTTGATTTGGAACCGTACCACGGAGACGTTGACTTCCTAAGCCATCCTTCAGGTATCCAGTGAAATATAAACGTCATGACCTGGTAATACATAAATTTCATGACCCGAGGGGAAATATAAATTACATGAACTACGCGAATGCTAGATATTAGCAGGTATTTAAATGCAAAGTTTCCCGCTTGCCTGTATGTGTGGGCGTGCACAAAAACTACTAGATAGGTGTGTGTGATGGCCGAGGAATCTAGGATGGTAACTTAATACGGTGTGTACAGATCGAGTGACATGTAAATCTCTCAAGTGCTGAGGTTAGTATGAAGTACGCTCAGGGTTGCGGCTAATGCTACTGACAGCACTGGCATTCCTTACCTCATATTTCTGTGTTTTGCGTAACATTTTGTCTTTCCTCTATAAACAAATGAACGACTTGAATTCATTGTCACAAGGCATTACATATATATGGTTTTAATTGCAATACGAGTAACCTGGTCGTAACTTATTAATATTATTCTTTAATTATAAATTGTGCTCTTGAAGTCTGGAAACATTATTATTGACTGTCTCCTCATCACCTCCCTTGGATTCCTCGCGATAACTTGAGAATACCTCGATGCTGTGGCTTAAAAACTTTCTACACTTGTGCATCATCTTAAAACGAGCTTTTGTATTGTAATTGGTCAGTGATGACTTTATGTCCTTTGCTATATGTGGTTGGTCACGTGTTTCTGAAATATGCATGCAATGTAGTCTAATCATATGATCAAAATATCTACATTACCACACTACATTTCCCTTCTAGTTTACACACAACAAAGAGGCGGGGTCAGGAGATGAGAATTAACCACTGTAGCCACATATAGGGCAGTACACATATGTGAATATATACGTGATCACGCGTCAAGAAATTTGAACATGCTGTTTGCTTGCCCTCTTTTGCTTGGATCAAACATGATTATCTCCCCCCCCCATTCCTCAGGCACTAAGTGACCCCCTTACAGGTTTAGTGCTTCCCCTGAATATAAAATAAAGACCTAAGTTGTATAATCTTTCTGTTGAGTATGGTGAAATAAGGAGCAGAAATACTATGCTTGATCTTATGGAGTGTCTCCGCGCAGGTAAAACAGCCTATTCCCCGCGCTGCCAAATATTCAATAATCTTAGAGCATTGTCGAATTCAACGCCAAAATTTCATTCACGTGAAATAAGCAGTTGAACATTTACTGGCCAGAGATAAAAGCAATACGCTTTGAAGATGTGTATAATTCCTGACAGTAACTGAAACATGCTACACACACACATACACACACATAGTGACATAGACAATAAGAAAGAATACGTGCCGGAATCTGGACCGTATTAAAAAGTCTGCCGCAAATTGATTGTATTTATCTAGAACAGAATCTAACTTATTGCTGTAGTGGACCAAACATTAGGAACTTTTACACTATAACGAAAGCTCTCAGGCTTCCATAAGTGTAAAGTGGCAAGCACCCAGACGTCAGCAGTGCCAGTACCATCACACTTTAAAAAATGTTGATGTTTTTTCTGAGTGAGCTTTGTAATGGATGTGTAGTCTGGCTTTACGTATATATCATGTTAACGTTTGTGTATATATCAGATGAACCCTTGTGTTTAGAGGATTATGTTAGGTAAGGTTTGTCAGGAAACAGGACAAGTGTTTCCTGACGCCGGTCTTAGTCAGAGGATGCCCCGCCGTTGGAGCTTTCGGTCATCTGACCGAGGCCTTCCGCTGGCTTACCTGTCCACCCCTTTAAAAATTATGATCATAGTCATAACAAAAATATTAGTTGTTTAGAGGAATAAAACTGAGATTACTGTAGCTATCATGGTTCAGCAGTCAAGCCTCATCAGTAGGCAACGGTATACTCTCTAAATTATGGGTATTGTATATAACGTTAACTTTTATGTGTATACCGTTATGACATTAACCTTTATGTATATATGACATTAACCTCATGTACATACTATTGCATCAGTATAATTAATTCTCATAACGTAAACAAGTGTTTTAAAAGTTTTAGTTTGGATTTTTCAAAGCCATTAGCATCCTTCGCTTTAAACTATCGTCACTTTATACCGCTATATACATTTAATTTATAGAGGCCTTGATCCATTAGGAGGCCTGGTCTGGGACAGGGCCTCGTGGGGCATTCACTCTGACCTAATTAATCAGACTGTTGGTGCCCGCCGCCCACATTCAGACGTAGGTATAACGGCCTGCTTAATCAGGAACTGATTTGAGGACCCTGCCCAGTTCCATCGTGAGGACAGCCAGGGGTCCCTTGATAATCCCCTTTGTTTATGAAGAGAGGATGTTTGAAGAGTCGTGGCCATACTTATGGAATTGCCTCTGTGGGTACTCATCGTTTCCCCTTTTTATTGGCGGTATGAGGCTCCGTCTGCCAACCCTCTGGTACAAGTTCATATACGATGATTTCGTTACGTATTGTAGATTTGGAATCAATCCTTCTACAATCTTCCTAATTTATGTACTTGACTGAGTCTATACAAGCTTTAAAATTCTCTGTACATTTTCTAGTTCTACAATATTCAAACTTAAGAGAGAATGAGTGACTTGTAGAGTGTCATCATTGACTTGGTGGAACGAGAAGGTTAGTGGTCTCTTCATTTCCAAGCAACTAATCTCATGCTGCCACTCTTTTTTTGTATCCATGCATGTAAATTTAATCTAGGTGTACTGTATAAAAAATAGGTAAGCTTATATTAAATTTCCTTCGTCGTCTTTCCCTGACTACAAAAGGAGACTTTGTCTCTTATTTTGAAAGTTTTAGTTATCCAGATTATCATTTTCCTTGTAGTTGCAATAATGACATAGTAGTACACCTTGAATGTGAGATCTGATATTATCACCGTATGGAGTGATAAAAGTTTGTCTTGTCCTTCGATGTTGTTTTAATTTCCTCAGTCCTTTCGTAACTAGTAACTGAAATTTGTCCTAATTGAACATCATATTGTTGCCAGTAGCCCAATGGAAGATTTTGTTGATAGCAGCTTGGAGGCTCGCTGTGTCTTCTATGAAAGCCACTCTCATGCAGATTCTAGTATCGTCTTCAAAGGATGATACAGTGCTATAATTTGTCTCTGTCTGTGTCAAATACAGGAATGAGAAAGCGAAGTGGGGCAAGTACTGTTTCTTGGGGAACAGAACTCTTCACTGTAGCAGCCTCTGAGTTTACTCTTTTTACCACTACTCTTTGGGTTCTATTAGTAGGAAGTTAATTTTATTCATGGGGAGCTCTAAATCCGTAGGGGATATGCAGCATCTGTGGTAATAAACCTTTAGAACAGGAAAACAAGAAACGGAAGAACTGGAAGAAATATTCTTAGAGGAAAGAAAACAAAAAAATTGAATCACTTGCCAGAAAGCGGGAATGAGCCAAACTCAGTAAATGTAGGCAGCCAGGACATCTGCAAATATTATGCAAAAGGGATGTACCTGTATGGAAGAAAATGCTGGGACAAACACAACAGAAAATGTGCAGACATGCTAAGAAATGTAAAGTGTCGCTTTGACAAAGAGTACAGATACTTCCATCCAATGATGTGCAAAGCTTCAACACAGTTCAGAGAATATTATGACCTGAACTGTCCAGACCACCATGTACATAAAGGGAATGCAGCACTACAGAGAAAGCAGGGAAAGAAAAATGAACAGCAATATTTTTTACACACAAACGATTGGACCCAAGAGGACAAACAGGAAAATACTATAGATGGGAAAGAGGTGCACAACGGTGACATACTAAGTCAGGCATCCACTTATTAGGGTCGATATACAACAGACAAATGCACAATCAATACTGGAGAAACCAGGGGTATGTACACCACGTGCCATACCAGGCAGTACATCACCAGTGGTACTAACTAAACATACACCAAACCAAAACATCTCAAATGGTAAATCCAGCTTACTCTTAGCAAACATTCAGGGCTTAAAATCAAATAAAAACGAAAAAATTAGTTATATTAGTGGGCTCTTATCAGAAGCGAATGCCATGTTTGGAGCATTTACAGAAACACACACAAGGGATGTTTTGGACGGAGAGATAAAGATAGAAAACTATAGCATGTATAGATGTGATAGAATTAATAAGTCACAGGGAGGAGTAGCACTATATGTGAAACACCTGTTGCTCAGAATTACTGAATTCATCGAATGATAGAGTAGAAATTCTAGGTATTAAAGTGGAAAACAGGAATTTGGTATTTATCCTAGTATATAAACCAACGTCAGCAACTACTGAAAAATTCACAGATCAGTTAAGAAAGATAACTGTCTGGATAGGCTAGAAAATCCCACACCAAATATTGGAGATTTTAATCTCCCACATGTAAAATGGAAGATTGCTCAACACAACGTTATACAAGAAATATCTCCTGGAAACACCCTGGCTCATTATTAGTTATTATTAGCCTTATTATTAGCCTTATTAGTTCCAGGGAACTAATAAGGCGTTATGAAAAGTACTCGATGAACCAACAGCTAACCGATCCCACTTGAAATGAAAATACTTTGGATTTGATATTCACAAACAGCGAGGAACTAATCAGACATAACAGTTGCAAAAACAAATATACTCTGACCACAACATCATAGAAATACAAACGAGTATGAACTCAGGGTTAGGGAATTACAGCACTAATGTAAGAGAAGGGATGTTCAGTAAGTTTAATTTCAACAACCATAGGATTGATTGGGTCAAAATAAACCAAGAACTATCAGTCATATCCTGGGAAACAGACCAGTGCCTGGAGAAGCTGAATATAAAAGCATACAAGGTCTATATTAAATACTACATACCAGAAGATCGATTATATAGAGAGAGCGTAGGAGATGGTACAAAAGAAGAAAACGGGTTACCGAATTGCTGAAAAACAAACATGTCGCAACGAAGAAAATATAGTCTTAGCCGAGAGATCACTGATTTAGAACAAAAAACTTAAGAGGTCATACCAATCAGAAGAAGCACAAAGGGAACAAAAAGCCATCCAGGATATTGCAAGAAACCCAAAATATTTTATTTATATTAAAATCCAAGCTAAGAACTACCTGTAGAATTGAACCATTAATGAGAGGAGACTCGTATACTGACGATGAACAGGAAATGAGGAGCGAAATTCTAGAGGAACAGTATGAGTCTGTGTTCAGCAAC
Source organism: Cherax destructor (assembly GCA_009830355.1). Lineage (NCBI taxonomy): Eukaryota > Metazoa > Arthropoda > Malacostraca > Decapoda > Parastacidae > Cherax > Cherax destructor. Next base: position 512,464 of record WNWK01000293.1, on the reverse strand, counting down.
CCACTAAATTACAGCAAGGTAGAGAATACAGAAACATTTTTCACTCCAGCAGAAGACCACGCAGACCAACTAACTGACATTAGTACTAGTCCCATAGATTTCGAAAAAGAAATTGAAATCATGCCCACTCACTCAGCACCTGGATCAAATTACCACTAGCAAGAACCCTCAGAATTATCTGGAGGAGCCTAGACATGGGTGAAATACGAGACTTTAAAGAGTGCAGACAGCTCCTTTGCATAAGGGAGATAGTAGAGCAATAGCTAAAAATTACAGACCAGTACATATTTCATTGAACAGCACAACCGGCATAACCCAAACCAGCATGGTTTTCAAGCAGGACGATCATGCCTGTCACAGCTGCTGAACCACTATGACAGAATTACGGAGGCTTTGGAAAACAACCAAAATTGCAGATGTGATATACAGACATTGCAAAGGCATTTGACAAATGTGATCATGGGGTGATCGCACACAAAATAAGGGCCATAGCCATTATAGGGAAGGTAGGCAGATGGATTTTCGGGTTCCTAACATACAGAACACAAAAGTAGTAGTGAACAGAGTAAAATCCAACATCAGCGAGGTAAAACGCTCAGTTCCCCAAGGCACTGTTCTGCCACCTCTGCTGTTTCTCATCCTTATAGCAGACGTAGATATAAACACCCGTTACACTTTTGTATTATCATTTGCAGATGACAATAAAATAAGCATGAAAGTCACTTCGGTAGAAGACACTGAAAAAATTACAGGAAGATATAAGCAGGATTTTCCAGTGGGTAGTGGAGAACAACATGACGTTCAGTGGTGATAAATTCCAACTGTCTAGGTATGGAAAGAATGGTGAACTCAAAAGGGAATACTGTATATAAAACTCAAGAGGATTATCAAATAGAACGAAAGGAACACGTGAAAGACTTGGGAATAATTATGTCAGCTGACCTTTCAAAAAACACAATAAGACAAAGGTCACGACAGCCAGGAGGATGACAGGGTGGGTATAAGAACTTTCAAAACAAGGGAAATAATGCCAATGGTGACATTTTTCAAATCACTAGTACTCCCTCATTTAGACTATTGTTCAGAGTTGACGGCCTCGTTCAGGGAGGGAGAAATATCTCTGAGCTGGGACAAATATAGATCGTTTACGGCCCGTATAGAGCCAGTAAAGCACTTAAATTACTGGGATAGCCTTAAAGTCTTAAATATGTACTCACTGGAGCAGAGGAGAAATACATTATAATATATACCTGGAGGGCCTGGTACTAAATCTGCACACTGCCATAAGAAGATACAGGAGCGAGATATATAGAAGTGCAAAATAAACTCAGTGAAAAGCAGGGGTGCGGTGGACATAATAAGGGAACACTGTTAACATCCGTGGCCCTAGATTATTCAACATCTTACCAGAAGATATCAGAAACATTGCTGGAACAAGTGTAGAAGTCTTCAAGAGGAAACTAGACAAGTATCTTCACCAGGTGCCAGACCAACTAGGCTGTGATGGATATGTGGGGCAGCGGGCCTCCAGCAGCAACAGTCTGGTTGACCAGGCTAGCACCAGACGAGCCTGGCCCATGGCCGGGCTCCGGGAGTAGTAAGACTCGAAACTCATCAAAGGTATAGAGTGATTTGCAGCCTATCCTTAAATGACTGCGTCAGTTTCCTTACGCGGATCCCAACGTCAATTTCTTAATATTCCCTGATACTTATTTTCTTTCCATTAGATTACATAAACCTTTATAAGAGTATTTACCCATAAAGCAAATAAAAAAACCCGGCATGATACGTATGGGAACGAGATGGCTCAGCAGCGCCAGTTAACATTCAAATCTGCACGTCTGTGACTAATAATAATAATAATAATAATAATAATAATAATAATAATGATAATAATAATAATAATATAATAATAATTTTATTTCAGCATAATACAATGTTTGTACAGAGATGGGTGAGAGTCGTTCATGCAGAAAGCCCATAGTTATGCAGAGCATCTCCGGTTGGAGGAAGAGTTGAATTCAGAGATGTTATAAGCATATTGATGGAGGTTCACTCTTGTGATCTAAGTCTCCACTCACTTGAACTTGTAATAAGAAATATAGAAAACACCAGTTACTGCTGAGATGAAGAACATTCTGTAAGTTGTGTTTGTAGCGGCAAGTTATAGAGGTTACAGGCTGATCCCTGGGTCAAGATGTGGCGTCCCTAGTGACCTCTGGACGAGGCTGCCCTCCCTCCACACTGCCTTCCTTACCTCCTCCCAAGGGCTCTGCCCTCCTTTTCTCCGAGGGGTATCACCCTACCTCCTCTTATGGGCACTACCCTGTCCTTACTCCGAGGACCACTTTCCCACGGTCTGGAGTTTTGAGACTCTGTGACCGCGGGTTCGAACCCCACCCGTGGTATGGTTTATTTTATCGTCTTTTATATTTATAGATTTTGCGTTGTAACCTAACCTAACCCCTGTGGTTTAGGGCTTCTTTTGATTATAATAATAATTATCCTAATTCAGTCTGACATACAAATAGGCTCAAATCTTATGTGGAAGTGTGACATAGTTATTAAGAGGACGGGTTGTCCACCTGTTTGTAGGTGCTCGTGCACCCCCTTCCTCTGTAGTGTGTGGCGTGCCACTGACTGTGGCACATTTTATGTTTTGCAGTGGTTTAGGCCTTTCCGCCTTCGTCACGGTTTTTATAATTACCGAGGTACCTGTAGGGACCTCATAGACCTTTCAAGGAGGTCGTTTGACAGTTTAAAGAATTTTTAATTGATGTTGGTTTTAACTTGGTACAGTAATTGTGTGTTCAACGGTTATGTTCGTAGCTTTTATTATTTTTTATTATGTGTGTTTGTTTATTTATATATATATATATATATATATATATATATATATATATATATATATATATATATATATATATATATATATATATATATAATATATATATATATATATATAAAACACATAATAAAAAATAATAAAACTACAAATAAATATATACAAATATATATATATATATATATATATATATATATATATATATATATATATATATATATATATATATGTATATGTATATATATATAATATTTGTAGGATCGATAGCGGAATGGATATGGTGACACGTACGTTGTGTTGTCTCTTGAGGCGGGACAATGTGTCGTGGGGTCGAACCCTGGCCTGCCTCAGTTTGGTAAATGATTCAATTCCACTTGTTTCGTGGTACCATTGGTGTGAGCGCTGAGTGGCCAATACAGTCTAAGTGCTCTGAAAATACAACTATTACTGGTTCTTTCAAGGGGTACTAGCCTTCCTTGCCTCCCTACTCCAGCGAGCATTATCCTCCATCCCCTTTCATGGGGAAGTCCCCTGCCTCCCTCCTCCCAGGAACACTGCTCTCTCCTTCCCTGAGGAATATGAATGTGCTTGGCCTCCGTCTGGCTTGTTGCCCTCGTCATCACCAGCGTCTCCCATTCCTTGTCCCTCCCCCCACCTTCAGGTTAACAGTTTCACGACTGTGTTCGCTCACCTATTTGTGGTTGCAGGGGTCGAGTCACAGCTCCTGGCCCCCGCCTCTTCGCTGGTTGCTTCTAGGTCCACTCTCTCCTTGCTTTATGAGCTTTATCATACTTTTTCTTAAAGCTATGGATCCTGCCTCCATTAGATCACTCCAGATTGTTCCACTTCCTGACAACTCTGTGACTGAAGAAATACTTTCTAACATCCCTGTGACTCATCTGAGTTTTCAACTTCCAGTTGTAGCCCATTCTTGCTGTGTTCCATCTCTGGAACATCCTGTCCCTATCTACCTTGTCAATTCCTCTCAGTATTTTATATGTCGTTATCATGTCCCCCCTATCTCTCTTGTCCTTCAGTGTGTTCTGGTCGATTTCCCTTTACCTCTCCTCGGACTAGTCTTGTTGCAAACCTTTGCACTTTCTACACAAATAACCCACACATAGGAGAGAGGAGCTTACGACGACGTTTCAGTCCGACTTGGACCATTTACAAAGTCACACTAACAGAAAGGAGAGAAAGAGCCAGTGTATATATATAGGCCAGCTGGCAGAGACGGGACAAGAGAGGTGGGAGTAGTGGTAGAGGTAAGACTGGTAGTGGAAGTAGTAGTAAAAGTAGTGGTAGTGTTAGACGTGTTAGACCAGGTGTGAGTTCCATACTGGTGCTGCATACTCCAATATGGGACTGACGTACACGGTGTACACAGTCTTGAACGATTCCTTACTAAGGTGTCGAAACGCTATTCTTAGGTTTGCCAGGCGCCCATATGCTGCAGCAGTTATTTGGTTGATGTGCGCCTCAGGAGATGTGTTCGGTATTATACTCACCCCAAGATCTTTTTCCTTGAGTGAGGTTTGCAGTCTTTGGCCCCCTAGCCTGTACCCTGTCTGTAGTGTGTGTGTGTGTGTGTGTGTGTGTGTGTGTGTGTGTGTGTGTGTGTGTGTGAAAGCTGTTTTAGCATGAAACATGTATACCTGGAGAGGGTTTCGGGGGTCAACGCCCCCGCGGCCCGGTCTATGACCAGGCCACAGGGGCGGCGACATCTGCCTCGTCGCTGCCATCAGCACCCACACTCACTTACTCTTGGTTATCCCACTCATCACTCCCCGCCACACCCAGCAGCCTACACTCCATAACTACACAGCCTATACGACACTGTACACCGTGTACGTCAGACACATACTAGAGTATGCAGCACCAGTCTGGAACCCACACCTGGTCAAGCATGTCAAGAAATTAGAGAAAGTGCAAAGGTTTGCGACAAGGTTAGTTCCACAACTCAGGGGAATGCCATATGAAGAAAGGTTGAGGGAAATAGGACTAACAACACTGGAGGACAGAAGGGTTAGAGGAGACATGATAACGACATACAAAATACTGCAGGGAATCGACAAGGTAGATAGTGACAGGATGTTCCAGAGAGGGAACACAGAAACAAGGGGACACAACTGGAAGCTGAAGACTCAGATGAGTCAAAGGGATGTTAGGAAGCATTTCTTCAGCCATAGAGTAGTTAGGAAGTGGAATAGTCTAGCGAACGATATAGTGGAGGCGGGAACCATACATAGTTTTAAGACAAGGTATGATAAAGCTCATGGAGCAGGGAGAGCAGAGACCCAGTAGCGGACAGCGAAGAGTTGGGGCCAGGAGCTGAGTCTTGACCCCTGCAACCACAATTAGGTGAGTACACTTAGACAGCCTAAAAGCGACGTCTTCATACAGCTTACACAAAACACCAACACACACACACGTGCCTACACGCCACACCTACACGCCACACCTACACGCCACACCTACACGCCACACCTACACGCCACACCTACACGCCACACCTACACGCCACACCTACACGCCACACCTACACGCCACACCTACACGCCACACCTACACGCCACACCTACACGCCACACCCACACGCTACAACTACACAGCCCACATGCTACACCCACACACATGTCTACATGACACACCCATACCTACACGCCACACTCACACATATACCTAAACACAACAACCACACAGATACATACACGCCACACCCACACACATGCCTACACGCCACACCCACACACATGCCTACACGCTATACCCACACAAATGCCTATGCACCACACCCACACACGTAGTAACAGTCTAGAGTAAAGCACCACCAGAAGGACGAGAGAAGCCAAACTTCAAAAGAGGGGACTACACAGGCATGAGGCAGCTCCAGTGTGAGGTGCAGTGGGAAAGAGAACTAGAGGAAAAGGCAGTGAATGAGATGACAGAGTATGTAGCCGGAAAGTGCAGGGAGGCAGATGAGAAGTTCATGGTTTACCCAGAGGTGTGGAGAGGCCAAAGTCAAATGTGCTAGAGCATGGAAAGAGTACAGAAGGCAAATAACTCGGAAAAACAAGGCGTTGCGTAGAAGAGCCAGAAAGGAGTGTGTAAGATAAGAAGGAAGTGAATATCAAAATGGTATACAATACCGACAGGTTGGTAGGTAAGACACATTGGCAACAGTTAGGCAACTTTATTCAGAAATGTTTCGCCTACACAGTAGGCTTCTTCAGTCGAGTACGGAAAGTAGGCAGGAGCAGTAGAGATGTGAAGGGTGATGGACTGATTACATCGTCTTCACATCTCTACTGCTCCTGATTACTTTCTGTACTCGACTGAAGAAACCTATTGTGTAGGCGAAACGTTTCGAAATAAAGTTGCCTAACTTTTGCCCATGTGTCTTACCTACCAACCATAAGAAGGAAGATTTAACGGCCATTTGTGAATGGCATACCATTTAGCCACATCAGGAGGAAGGCAGTAGTCAAGGACTAAGTAATTAAGCTGAAGAAGGAAGGCAGGGAGCTCGCAAGAACTGACAAGAGGCTGTGAAGAGCTCAGCATGAGATTTAGGAAGGAATTCTCAGAAGACAGGAAGGCACCAGCAAGCGATGGACAAAATATACACAACCGAGGAGGAGGTGAAGAAACTGCTGTGTGAGCCAGTTACCTCGAAGGCTATGGGACAAGACAATATCTCTACGTAGGTCTTGTGTGTGTCACTAGTAACAATCTTCAAGTTTATGTACACAGGGCAACTACCGGAAGTGTGCCAGTCAATAAATGTATTCCCAGTTTTTAAGAAAGAAGACAGAAAAGCAGCGTTAAATTACAGACCATGTCGCTGACATGCATAGTAAAGCTATGGAGATTATCATGAGAAGAGTGGTTGAGCACCTAGTAAGGAGTTGGTTCATACATGATAACCAGCACGGCTTCAGGGATGGAAAATCCCGTGACAAAAACCTACTGGAGTTGTACAACAAGGTAGCAGTTGTAAAACAGGGGAGACAGAGGGATGGGTAGATTGCATTTTCTTGGGCTATAAGAAGACTTTTAACAGTACCGCAAAGAACTGGTACAAAATCTAGAGGAGCAAGCAGGAATGAGAGAAAAATCACTACAATAGATAAAGGCATACATGACGGAAACGAAACAACGAGTGATGGTCCATGAAGAGGTGTCGGAATGGGTGCACGTAACGAGTAGGGTTCCACAAGGATCAGTCCTAGGCCCGGAGCTGTTTCTTGTATACGTCATTGACATGACAGGTATTCCTCTTCGCAGATGTTAAACTAATGAGAATACAGGCGGACGAGGACCAGGAATGACTATAAATGGATCTGGACAAGCATAGTGTGACAGATGGGTCCTGGAATTTAACCCCACCAAATGCAAAGTAGCGTACCAGATGGTACAGTGAAAAGCACAGCATCAGGAATCCAAAAAATGACCCTAACTGGGAACAATCTGCAAGTCCTCCACATAAGGCAAAAAACTCCCTAATTGTTGAAACTGAGTTCAGCAACTTCCAAACCCCGACTAAGACAGTGCTAGATTCCAAAACCACAACGCACACTCCACCACAACCCACACTCCATCACAACCCACACTCCACCACAACCCACACTCCACCATAACCCACACTCCATCACAACCCACACTCCACCACAACCCACACTCCACCATAACCCACACTCCACCATAACCCACACTCCATCACAATCCACACTCCACCACAACCCACACTCCACCACAACCCACACTCCACCACAACCCACACTCCACCACAACCCACACTCCACCACAACCCACACTCCACCACAACCCACACTCCACCACAACCCACACTCCACCACAACCCACACTCCACAACCCACACTCCACCACAACCCACACTCCACCACAACCCACACTCCACCACCAACCCACACCCACCCACACCCACACTCCACCACAACCCACACTCCACCACAACCCACACTCCACAACCCATATTCCACCACAACCCACACTCCACCACAACCCACACTCCACAACCCACACTCCACCACAACCCACTCCACCACAACCCACTCCACCACAACCCACACTCCACCACAACCCACACTCCACCACAACCCACACTCCACCACAACCCACACTCCACCACAACCCACACTCCACCACAACCCACACTCCACAACCCACACTCCTCCATAACCCACACTCCGCAACTATCTACCCACCAACTTTGCCTACACTGTCTCCTCCTACACACTACCACTATCTAGCCTGCTGGTGCCTACACTGCCACCTCCTACACACTACCACTATCTAGCCTGCTGGTGCCTACACTGCCACCTCCTACACACTACCACTATCTAGCCTGCTGGTGCCTACACTGCCACCTCCTACACACTACCACTATCTAGCCTGCTGGTGCCTACACTGCCACCTCCTACACACTACCACTATCTAGCCTGCTGGTGCCTACACTGCCACCTCCTACACACTACCACTATCTAGCCTGCTGGTGCCTACACTGCCACCTCCTACACACTACCACTATCTAGCCTGCTGGTGCCTACACTGCCACCTCCTACACACTACCACTATCTAGCCTGCTGGTGCCTACAGATTCTCTCCTTGTTTGACGTGATGGTGTGGTGCCCAAGTGGTGGTGGTGGTGCACGTGGAGTGCACCACCACCACCACCCGTGCTACGCTCCCCTTCCTTGGATCATATTTGATTGCCTCTCATTCCATAGACAGTGTATTACCCATAAGGGTTTAGTACTTCCCCATTATACTAATTACCCAGGTGGGATCAACTCCAGCACAAACTTGCGTCACTCCTGACTTTACGTTCTGAGAAATTTCAACAGATGAACTTGTGAGGTGACACCTTGCGTGTATGAACCGGGGTTCCAACCCCACATTTACAACATGTGAGTAAGTTTTAAAGTGTCAGTTTAATTGTGGATACAAAAAATGTTTAATAAGTGTTCACATTCTCTCCGAGTTCTGAGATTTAACAGTAAAAGACTTGTGTGTACCAAGTTGGCTTTTCTGTTGCACTTTCTTCTTTGTAAATATGTTTCCTCAGATTCCATAGATCACATTAACAATGATTGATAGATCTCGTTCTCATTGTTTACTTGTGTTCTCATTATGATCCACCATGACTTGTGATTTATCATAATTTGTAATGAATTACATTCAAGTATGTCCTTCATTGTTGTGTATAACATTCTCTAGTATTGTATTGAATTAGTCCTGAGCCTGACAGGTCTGCTGCCTATCTTTGTATTTAGCTGTATGTTGGGGACGCCATACATTAGCATCGCCAAGCTGTCAGCACATTTCCATATTTCAAAATAATTGCTATGTCAGCTTAGTTCAAACACGGACTAGCCATGAAGACAGACTCATGGATGCTCACTCATGCACCAAGGCTGGGTCGAGCCAGGGCGTATGTGTACCTGGAGGCAGACACATTACCCTGACGCAGACTTCATGCCTGAGCTCCAACACTTATATTACCCAATATATCACTGTACAACAGCTACAGTGAGTTTTTCATTCACCATCACTCTATTTAACAACCATTCCGATACAGACGTAGAGCCGAGAATCGCAGTTTCTCTATGCTTACTAAGTTAAGCCAAACTTAGACACTTATGAGAACTCTTACGAGTTTTTATGCTTTTAATTATATGGTAATTATATTATTAATGTTAAACTTGTAAAATTTTAAATATTTTTTTGTTGCACATATGCAATTCTGTATGTTTTATTTTTGTAGACCTGAAGATGAGAATAGAAAATCTCGAAACGTTGTCAAAAACATGGCTTTGTTTACCCAATTGTTGGTTCTACTGATATATATATATATATATATATATATATATATATATATATATATATATATATATATATATATATATATATATATATAGCCTGTGAAATGGTAGGTAATAAATTCTGGTTCGAGGACAGGGAGGGTAAGTATAAATGCTTGAAATAGTCCTCTCAAACCAGCATAAAGGCAACCTTTTAATGGATATAGATAGGTAAAAATAAATACATAGCATAGTTGGTAAATACAAGGTTTATAAGAAATGGCCAGATTTAAATTAGGGAAGTCTGACTAACGACTAATGACAGGACACGAGATGTGTTCCCAGATGACCTGATACTTGTCTTGCCATGAATATTATTATACTTCATGTGAAACAGTAAAGTAGTCTGGGTCACAGTGCATGAAGTGTTACATGCTTGATCCTCCGGTGCCAAGAATGTTGCAGTGTGAGAAACATCCTCCACAAAAAGTGTCATACACCATCTATCCACCACCAGTCAAATTATCTTGAGTATAACCATCACTCAGGTGCCAGGGTTGCGGTGCAGCTGCCACCTGGCGACCACCTAGTAATATACTTCAACACAGGTGTAAACACGGAACACCTCTCAGAGATGACGTCAGTAACTTGGGCATTTGAAGGCAGTGTTACTGCCAAGCTGCCCCTTCAAGGTGGGGTACCTTGATACTGGTAAAGGGTGACTGATCCAAAGAACTAGAACTACCTTCCCTCTTCTTGGTTCACACCTGATTGATTCCTATTCCAAACTCAGCCATTTTACTATGTGTAAAAACAATTATATATATAAAACAGTCAATATTGAATTTGAAGTCAGAGTGTAAGCAAGGTAACATTTATGAAGGGATTCCGGGAAACCGGTTAACCGGACTAGAGTCCTGGAGGTGGAAAGTACAGTGCCACCGCACTCTAGGAGGCATGGGGATGTTGCTGTTTGTGAGATCAACTTGCTTCTGGCAATACTGCGAGTGAATGAATGATGGTGAAAGTGTTTCTTCTTCTTTTTTGGGTTATCCCTGTGGGAGACGGCCGGTGTTAAAGTAATAATAATAATTAATAATAATAATAGGTTTCAAACACATGTAGGATAAATTGTAGTGAAGACATTGCTTCGAGTCGAATTATAGTAGTTTTCCCAGAGGAAATTACTCGCTCAGTAGAAAGCAAAAACTTTTCCTTGTTACGCTGTTTGTCATCGTCAGGTTGTGTGTGTGTGTACTCACCTAATTGTGGTTGCAGGGGTCGAGACTTAGCTCCTGGCCCCGCCTCTTCACTGACCGCTACTAGGTCCTCTCTCCCGCTGCTCCATGAGCTTTATCATACCTCGTCTTAAAGCTATGTATGGTTCCTGCCTCCACTACATCACTTGCTAGACTATTCCACTTCCTGACAACTCTGTGACTGAAGAAATACTTCCTAACATCCCTTTGACTTGTCTGAGTCTTCAACTTCTAATTGTGACCCCTTGTTTCTGTGTCCCCTTTCTGGAACATCTTGTCTCTGTCCACCTTATCTATTCCACGCAGTATTTTGTATGTCGTTATCATGTCTCCACTAACCCTCCTGTCCTCCAGTGTCGTCAGGCCGATTTCCCTTAACCTTTCTTCATAGGACATTCCCCTTAGCTTCGGAACTAACCTTGTTGCAAACCTTTGCACTTTCTCTAATTTCTTGACGTGCTTGACCAGGTGTGGGTTCCAAACTGGTGCTGCATACTCCAGTATGGGCCTGACGTACACAGTGTACAGTGTCTTGAACGATTCCTTACTAAGGTATCGGAGTGTGTGTGTGTGTGTGTGTGTGTGTGTGTGTGTGTGGTGTCGAATAGGTAAAATTGGTCAATTATCAAAAACTCATTTAAAATTAAGTCCTTTCTAAAAAAAATTCTGAAAGGTTTAAAGAACCTTAGAAAACTTACCTAACCTTATTATAACAAGCGCAATTCAGTTTAGCCTGATCCAACTAAATATATTTTAGATAAGTTTACAATAATTTAATAATAAACAAACACAATGAAATATATGTTTTCGTTAGGTTCAGAATGGTTTTTGCGAAATTATTGCATACACAAATTTTCGCTTGCCTTATTCGGCAAGAAGAACGTTGCTATTTAAGCCAAAATCGCAAGTTTCACCTATTCCGATACTTAATATATATATATATATATATATATATATATATATATATATATATATATATATATATATATATATATATATATGTCTTTAAATAAAGTCCACTAGGTGGTTGAAAAAAATATTCAAACAGCTCCAGGGAGAACCTCGAGATTCCCCTGAAGTAAGTTTATTCTTTTCTCTGATAATGAGGGTCCCCAGTCGTTCCATAGGTGGTACCTCCCTAATAATTTTTTTTTTTTTTGCGTTTAGAGAAATTGTTGTGATGGTATGTTTTGGGGAGAAGAGTACCAGGAGTGTGTTGACACCTGCAGCTTAGATATCTTCCTTCAGCTGGTAGTAGAGGCGTCTGAAACTCAGCCGCAAGATCCCACTTTTACCACACAATTGTTGTTGTTAAGTTAATGGAGAAGAAATTAAGCCATGACAAACCGCAGGCACCAGCTGGTCTTAGAAAGGGTACTGGGAATGATACTGGATCTTGGGAGTGCTAGATCTTTGAAGGGGTACTGGGAATGATACTTAGTGTTAGGAGTGGTAGTAGATCTTTGAAGGGGTTCTGGGAATGATACTGGGTGTTAGGAGTGGTAGTAGATCTTTGAAGGGGTACTGGGAATGTTACTAGGTTTTAGGAAGAGGTGCTGGGAATCGTACTGAGTCTTGAGAGAGGTGCTAGAATGGTATCTTAGGTAGAGGTGCTTAGGAGGGTTTTTCTAGCCTCGCATCTCGGTCTGGTCCTATATACAGTAAACACTAAGTATAAAATACTCGGGGCTTTCCTGTGCTGCTTATCCTACTTAAAAGATAACACGTTTAAAAACTTCCATGTATAATAGCCAACAAAGCCTTGCTGGAGTTTCATTATGATCACTTACTTGAAGGAAGCCGTTATATTTCGAAATTCTGTTATTTATCCCATGATCAACTTTTCTTTTTTTAGGTTATTATTTGCATTATTTCTTCGAAACTGCTACACGTGTGAGAAATTAAGTTTTTTATTACGATAATATAAATGTTTATATGCAGATCAGGCCAAGGAAAGGAGGTATTTTAGTCTTCAGGAGGAATGACAGCATATCTGCTAACATGGATATTCATCGCATGATGACCTGCTCCGGGGAGCTTTTGGCCAATTGGCCGAGGTCTATTGCTGACTTACTAGTCTACTTCGTTAAAATTATTTTGTTTTTAATATGGTGAAATGTGTTACTTTTATGGATGGTCACCCACAGAATGAGTGGCGCTGCCCAATAAATATTTGTAATTAGACATTATATATAACGTTTGAATAGCTAGAACCAAGTACCGTACAATTGACAGTATAAAAGAAAAGATGGACTTTGCATGACAAGTTTTCGTTGGGACAACGTTTCGCTGTATAAATAGTTCTACACAGTGAAGCATCCCAATCAAGACTAGTTATGCACCTTGTCTGTTCTTCACTAACCGTCTAAATGGTTTAAAATGCATGGGGTTGCCTTGAAATTGGTGTTCGTGTCATGAACATACATTATCCCGCTCTGCCGTGCGTGGTTGACTGTAACCTCACGAGAGCCGCAGTATTGTATCCGGGCTGGTTTGTCGCTGGTGTTTGTGACAAACAGCAGGCACTCCTTCAGAGTGCCTTCATTCTGAAGGAGGGGTGGAGATACTGCTGTTCGGAGAATTATTCCAATTAATATCTGTGCGCTTCTAGCGAGACAGATATTGAACGAATAATGGTGAATGTTTCCTTTGTTTTGGATCACCTTACCTCGGTGGGAGACGGTCAGTGTGTTTTAAAAAACAGGAAGTTATGTACTGTGTTATAACACTCCTACTTGCAGCTGCACCATAACAAATGTCACAATACCATTGCTGGAACAAATCACAATTAACCCATAATTTGGATAAGAAACTTTAGACTACATTTCGGTCCGTCCCGGACCATTATCAAGTCACGAAACTTTCAATCTCATTGTTAATAAGATCTGAAGGAGCTAAGCTTAAGTTCGAATGTTTCCTACATAGAGAGCGTGGCCGCGTAATGTAAGTGGGCTTCCATCTTCCAGGCATATCTGTCTGTTATATTTGTTTAAACCAGAATCTGCATCCACAGTTGTCTCTGTAACAATAATTGTCTATCATGTGAACCAGAAACAGGGTTACAATCTGCTTGTGTCTGAAACCAGGCACACAAATTCAATGTAAGACTATTTCAACATTGTATCCTAGCCGCAGGCTGGAATATATTGAAGGGAACACAGTGTAGTCGGAGCTAACCCTTTCCTGCCACTCCTCTCCCAACCTGTTCCATTATACCAGCTTAACTATCCAGCCACTCACAATTACCTCCCACTCCACCCCCTCTTTAAGGGGGTGCCCTCATACTAAAGGACATATTATCCAAGGAATGGGAGCTATCCTTTCCTTGGATAAAACCTGGTTATTTCCCACTCCCCAGGCGCTGTATGACCCGTAAGTGTTTTTTCCCTTATCTGTGAATATAAGAACAACTTGCAACCCCATCGTTGTTATGCCTCCCCCATCCATCTCCTTCACGCCTTCATCCCCGCACCACTGCTTGAAGAGCGTGTTACCCACACCACTGAAGACAAAGACATGCAGCAGATCGTTGTCTCAAGACAGACTTGTTTTGCTACATGTATCTTTGTCTTCATCAATATCACTATTCCGTAAGCATGAGCACGTTGGTTTGAAAGAAAAGGCACTTGATGTGTGAAAACGTTTCAGTCCTGTGACCTTGATCAGAGTCCCAGGACCGAAACTTTTTCTAATAAATATGTCCTAGTATTTGCTCACGTGTCTTTTTAAACCACTTGTCGGTATCCATTACCAAAACTTATACCACAAGCAACTTAATGTAACACGTTTCTTTGACGTAGTATTTCAAAATCTCGTCATATCAGAAACAATATTGAAAACTACGTACAGCATATAGTTGCGTCAAGTAATCAAAAGGTCGGTAAAGAGCGTGGGAATGCAACAACATACAAAATAAAGCCAACAAAACATGAAAACACGTTCGTTGATTACACTTAAGCAGAGTTTTTATCAATGAGACCCACTGATGAGTGGGGACCCCCATCCGTGGAATGGGGTAGGGGTATTATTGTTCAGTAATTAATGCATAGTCAGAGGGAGGGCTGGAGTACTCAGCAGAGTAGCAGTGTACATCATTCACAATAATGTCAGTGTTCTTCGTTTGAGAACTGTTGGCTAATCTCAATATCTGAAAGATAATGAAAGTTTATATAAACTTGCAGCAGGATAAGATCTAACCACCTCGCGCTATACTACAACCTGGCCACAACATAAACACTGTTATTACCTGGTGTGTGGGGGTGTATCACACTTGCTCTGGGATATTAACCAAAGGCAGCAACATGAGCGAAATGTTGACCTGTATATACAAGTTGAAGTGAAAATTCATAACCAGTGGAACATGTGTTACAATTCCCAGACAGGGCTAGACGTATAGGCAAGTCTCCTTATATCCGTCGCCCCTATTCATCTAGGCGTAAATAGGTATCTGTGTATTAGCCGACATGTAGGTGCCATCTTGGTGGGAGGGGGGACCTTAGACAGGTCTTGGTTTTCCTGTGTAAATTCAGTGGTATAAAAATGTGAAAGTTAGCAAAATAACAGTATATTAAATTAAGCTTTACATCATATTCAGTGCCCAGTAAGGTAGCCACAATTTAACATTTATTAACTCGTGTCACTCTTTGAAGTTGAATATAATTTCACTGTGAACAGCAAGCATTGGCTTGAAAGTTGGGCGTCACTGATGACGCTGAAAATAGCCAGGCGGGGGTGAGTTTTCTATTACGGAGTTAACATAGAAAATGTGAAAAACTGTGATTTAAACGATCGCTGTTTTATCTTGGTATTTTAGAGTATTATTGTCCTGGTAGGTTAAGTAATAATAACGCTTTATTGCATAACTGTCTGTTTTATGGATCCCGAATATACATAATCAAGCTATATAAATATATTAGTAAACAAAATAAATATAAATTTGAAAAATTTAGATTTGAATAAGCCTAGTGGGGGAAATCTGCTAAGGGATAAAACACCAGGTTGATCTGTACCTCTGAATTACCTTACCATTTCAGAAAACACCTGTTTAATATTGTACCTCTGAACTACCTCACTGCCAGAACATCAGGTCAGTATTGTACCTCTAAACTACGTCATCCTCTCACTTCACAAGGAGCCCTTTTGCAAAACTACATAAAACGTCATTGTCTATTTGTTATGGTCAAAATTAGATAAACCATATTGATCTAAGTAACATTTTATAAAGTTAGGTTTATCTAACTCCCCTCACGCAGACTTGTTTTCAGCTCTTCCTCCATCAGTTAATTAAGCACTTTGCACCCCAGTAAACTGCCGTAGTTTTATATTATAATTCTAAAGAATACAGTCAGTTTTTTGTTGAGTCGCGACTTTGTGTCTGGGGAACCCATGATCTTAGGGTATAGCCCTTTGCAATAAAATATTTTTTACAGCATGTCTAAATAGATGTATGTGAACTGTTTATAAATGACTGTACAGACGAGTAACAAGTTACGAAGGTTTCAACACTACGTGAGTGTTATCTATTTGGTTTTAGATCCGTCTTGATTCAGCGACTGCCTAGGCAGTCTTCACCTATACCGGTATAGGAGAGGTGGAAAGGTAAAGTATTAAGAGTCAGGCAGGTGGTCGTCAAGACCACACTCACACTGGAAGGCCAGCTTAAAGGCCGAGCACCAGAAATACCTGCAACCTTTTCCATCCTCTGCCACCCAGCCTCACCTAATATAGGCGTATCTGTAAACAGGTTCTACAGAACAAAGTTGCTCAACCACGAGCTCTGTAAACAGGCTCTACATAGGAAAGTTGCTCAACCACGAGTTCTACTAACAGGTTCTACATAACAAAGTGCTCAGGCGTAAGTTCTGTAAACAGATTCCACGGAATAAAGTTGCTTAAGCATAAGTTCTGTTAATAGACTTTAAAGAACAAAGTTCCTTAAGCATAACTTTTGTAAAAAGGCTCTACAGAAGAAAGTTTCTCAAGCATAGATTCTGTAAACTAACAAATGAATGAACGATAACAAGACCTCTGGTAAGGAGGGAAAATTGAGGATGGGGAAGGATGGTAATGGGTTAAGGACGTCATCAAGTTCCAGTGAACAAAGCTTCTCAGGCATAAGTTTTGCAAAATAGAGTTGCAAAGATAAATAGACAAAATCACAAATAACTTATAATTTAGAGAGGAAATTTTCGACGTTTCGATTCGCCCTGGACCTTCATCAAGTCGCGAAACATCTAAAGTTTCCTCTCCAAATTATGGCTTAGTTGTGAATTGTTCCAGCCACTGTGTTGTAACTTACATTCTTCTAAGTATACAAAAGTTCCATAGAATAAAGTCTTATTGAAATGCTAATCAAATACACGCTTTTAAAATATAAAACAATAAAAAATTGGTTTAACTGAGCATTAATAAACGGCTTAACACGTAGAATTCTCTAGTGCATCAAACAAGTAGATTTTGAGGTTAACCAGTATGGAAGAGGAGTCCACAGGTGTTTACAA
Source organism: Cherax destructor (assembly GCA_009830355.1). Taxonomy (NCBI): domain Eukaryota; kingdom Metazoa; phylum Arthropoda; class Malacostraca; order Decapoda; family Parastacidae; genus Cherax; species Cherax destructor. The sequence goes on along the minus strand of WNWK01000293.1, from coordinate 495,036 downwards.
GATCAAAGGAAAGTTAGACCAGCACAACCAACGGGAGTGTTTCTTTTATTGATGTAGGCGGCCATGGAGGTGGTGTGGGCGTTCAAGGCGGTGATGTGGGCGGCCATGGAGGTGGTGCGGGCGGCCATGACCATAAACCAAACAGGTCGCAGCAACCTCTCCTCAGAGCTGTGGATGAGGCAACACAAGATCACTGATGGAGGTGATGTTTACAACGCTGACGCATTGGTGGCGGTCACACCGCCCCGAAGTGTAGCTCTAAGACACCCTACCATAGTTCAATCAATCAATCAACTTTATTTCTGATAATATTACAAAGTGGGGTTTACAAATTATGCTATTTATACATTTTATGAAATAAGTATTACAAATATTACAATTATTACAGTTATTACAAGAAGGCCAATAATATGCCTAGGTATGCCTAGGCATTTCAGGCAGTCTTATACTAGACTAGTTAATAAATACTACACTTCAGGAGGACTATCCTGGATCAGTGTGGCCTGAGGCAGCTTTCTCTCTCTCTCTTTACACAGGGTTTGACAAGGTTAGGTTAAGGATCCCTAGCTTTATTGACAAGCTATTTACAAGTTAAGGATCCTAGCTGTTACCTACATCAGCTCATTTGAAAGCATTTTTATTGTCGTAAAACATACAAGTAGGGAACAACACGAAGTTGGAGCCATCTGTGGGCCAGCATTTTCATTTGATCAACTGACTTTATCTCGTTGACATCATAATGCTGTACGAATGTGTTCCAGACTCGAGTCATCCTGGGGATAAATGATCTCAGATGAAGTGGTTCTGAAGAAGGGTACAACCAGAGTGAAGTTACTGCTTTCTGCCCGTCTTGTGGTATAGAAGCTTGCTTCTCGCTGTCCTCGAAGTGGAGCTAAGTGTGGTACTTTGACAATGTTGGCCTTGTACATAACAGTAAGGCCACCCACATCCCTCCTGTGTTGAAGGCACTGCTGAAATGACAGATCTATCCAGGATGGGTTCAGGCGAGAGATGAGACGTCTTGCTCTGTTCTCTACTCTGTCAAGCAGTCGCAGATGGGAGGGGGGGGGGCAGGCAAACCAAGAAAGTGGAGCATACTCAAAGTGTGAGCGTACTTGTGCCTCCTACAGAATCTTGCAACCCCTACTGTCAAGTAGCTGCAAGATACGTCGAAGTGCTGTAAGCTTCCTTGCTGCCTTGTTTGCAAGATTTACAACGTGGTTCTTCATGGTCAGTTTGGATTCAAATTTCACTCCTCTCTCTCTCTCTCTCTCTCTCTCTCTCTCTCTCTCTCTCTCTCTCTCTCTCTCTCTCTCTCTCTCTCTCTCTCTCTTTCTCTCTCGCGTTCTGAACGCTTCTTCAGTTGCACTGTTATGGAAAGGAGTGGACATCTCAGCAGTAGTCCAGACAGGCGTGCGTCCAGGAACAGTTTCTCTGGCATACGTTGCAAGGTAATGGAGAAACTTACGAGAGAAAGAGTGGTAGAACACTTGGAGGTAAGTGTTTTCGTAAACAATAACTATGGTTTAAGGATGCAAAATCTTGTAACATGTGTAACGAGAGAGAGAAGGGGAGCAGGGGATTAGATAAATTTCATTTTTTAGACTACAAGAAGGCGTTTAATGGTGTATCTAACAAGATGATGTGCCAGAACCTTGAGATTTAGGCGAGAATAACAGGGAACGTATCCCGATGGATCAGTGAGTATATTAGTAGAAGGAAGCAAAGAGTGATTGTAAAGAAAGAGACGTTATAATGGGGGAAGAGTAACTAGCGGGGTTCCACAAGGATAGGTATTAGGAGCAATATTGTTCTTATTTATGTGAATATTCCAGGTGGGATTGATTAAGATATACCTGTTTGCTGATGCTGTGAAAGTAATGAGGAGAATAAAAACAGATAAGGACAAGGGAAAGTTCCAAAGAGATCTGGACAAATTGCAAAAGATGTCAGATGAGTAAAACACACACACACACACACACACACACACACACACACACACACACACACACACAGGAACTGTGACTCGACCCCTGCAACCACAAATAGGTGAAAACAAACACAGAAAACTTAAGCTATACCAGTCATATTTTATAATTATATCAGTCATACGTTATAACCAACAGAAAAAAATGGAAAGCGATTTCGTACATTGCTAAAGACAACTGAAAATTTTGGCTTTTCCTTTGAGCGTCTGCCGTATATGGAGATGATAGTGGCGCTAGAGATGGCGAGAGATAGAGTTACAGCTACAAGCACACACCGCCTAGGAGCTAGCTTGATAAATTTGTACACTGCGTCACCAGTTGTCTCTGAGACGAGAATGTAAACGTTGGCAGCTGCAATGTTTACCTTGACTGGAGGACCCCAGACGCTGCTCGTATTGGGGATTCCCTCACACGAGTGCAAACCTTCACTGATGACTATCATATTGAGGACTACGGTTACCCGTCAGTGGTTCCGGGGGTCATAGTTCCCAGTTTCACTTCAAACCTTCCTGTTACCGACCTCATTCAGTCAGATCGTTAGTGCTGGCTGCCAAGACAAGTTGTGATTCTTCGGTTAGTCTGACGGAAGCAACACAGCTCTGCTGATCAGGAACTTTCTCCAGAAACCCCACATCGACAGTAGGTGACTTTTAGCGATAACTTAATGAATCTTTTTACTAATTATGAAGCAGCCATTGATGACAGTAAGTTTATATTTGATTTCGAGCAATGACTACATTGGCATCTGAGGAGCGTTAAGGTCTTCCTGCCTAGCGGGAAGACCTCAGCCTGATGACATTGTAAAGGTCAAAGGCGTTATATTTCTTCTTTATGGAGCTCCCTCCCTTAATGTAAACTTTAATTCATTCACACACACACACACACACACCAGGAGCTGAGTCTCGACCCCTACAACCACAAATAGATGAGGTGAGTACACACACACACAGAAGAGGCAGGAACCATACATAGTTTTAAGACGAGGTTTGATAAAGCTCATGGAGCAGGGAGAGGACCTAGAAGCGACCAGTGAAGAGGCGGGGCCAGGAGCTATGAATCGACCCCTGCAACCTCAAATATATGAGTACAGATAGGTGAGTACACACGCACACACACAGATTAGTGCAACAGCTGGAGGACCAGGCAGGTATAACAGGGAAGGCAACGCACTGCAATAGATCAGAGAATACCTGACAGAAAGACAGGGGTTGAAGTTGAAGACTCAGATGAGTCGCAGGGATGTTAGGAAGTATTTCTATAGTCACAGAGTTGTCAGGAAGTGGAACAGTCTGGAAAGAGAGGTGGTAGAGGCAGGATCCATACATAGCGTTAAGAAGAGGTATGATAAAGCTCATGGAGCAGGGAGTGACCTAGTAGCGACCATTGAAGAGGCGGTACCAGGAGCTATGAATTGACCCCTCCAACCACAGTTAGGTGAGTATACACACACACTGCTTTCAAGAACCTTGACTGGAAATCCTTTATATGTTAATACAAGACATAGGGCATACAGCCCGCATATGATAAAGCACTTTAAGAAATTACAAGATCCCAATGTTTATGACAAGACTGGTACTGGAATCGAGAGGGTATGACTGGTAAAACACTTATGGAACTCTTAACACTAGAGGAGTACCATAAAGGAAAATGACTACTATGTATAAAGTATATTGGAGACAGACAAGGCGACGAGGGACAGCCTTTTTGAGATGCTCAAGGAAGCCAGGGAATAGGTGGCAACTAAAGATGCAGATGAAATTTTCAATCGATGTGGGACATTCGTATGGTTAAGACCGGGTCCGGCGACTTTTCCTTGACGAAGAAAAAAACATCAGCCTCAGGTACACACAGCTAAACATATGAGAATTACCAGAGAAGTGTTAGTTATTAGTTGTCAGAGGTTCTTGTCGATAGACACCTGTTGTGTTAGTTACTAGTGGTCAAAGATTTTTGTCGATAGGTACGACCTGTTTTGTTGTGTTAGTTACTAGTGGTCAAAGATTTTTGTCGATAGGTACGACCTGTTTTGTTGTGTTAGTTACTAGTTGTCAGAGGCACCTTTCGATTGTATGTGTGTTACTGTCATGACAGCTGTTTGCCGGGGAGGTAACCATGACGAGGGTGACATCAGACTCTTGAGAGGAGAGAACAATTAATAGCGAGGTTCCCCTAGGTTTCACTATGGTCTCTCCCGCCTACTTGCTCAGGTCGAGAAGGACAGAGTCCACTCTCTTGCCATAAAATAACAAATATGGCTATTATTAGTGAGGTTGCTCACTCTTCCCCGCCCACACTCCTTGCCCAGCCACCTGTGGCAGGAGTCTCCACTCAAGTACTATAGTTTATGCTTGCTAGAGGTCATTCTGAGAAATGTTTGGGTACGGTGGTAAATGTGTGGGTGCTGGTGTGGACGTGCTCAGGCCCGTATGTGCAGGTATGGGCGTGGTGGCGGAGGCGGTGGGCGTGGTGCCAGGCAGGGTGGGCGTAGGTAATGTCCCACTTGGGAAGCACTGACGGCGCAGTCGCAGACTCACTAATCCTCCGCCCTGTACAGTCGCCCCTTCTCACTCCTGAGTGCCGCCATCTGCGCTTACTAACACCTATATATCTGTGTGCTGTGACCTTTCACTGCGACCCCGCCACGCTACAACTGCAGGCTAATATGTAAAAAAAAAAAAAGTGCTTTTCCCAAATGAAGGACAAATTTGCAAAACTTTTTGATCATCTTGCTGACACCATTTACCTCTGAGTGAAAGTGGCACTCCTTGCCCTTGGCGGTGCATCCTTACGGGTGCTCAGTGTGTCAGTGTTGGAATATGTGTGTAGTGAGGATAAGCTAAAGCATCTAGTGCAGTCATGACAACACTTGTACTAGTGTGGCCACTCTGCTAAGTTAAGGAGTGAAGCCTAGTGTCGCCAACCAGACAGCCAGAAATTTGTCTACAATCACCTGGTCGCTAATATGCTAAGTATGGATAGCAGAACCAGAACTATCGGTAGGTTAAATTCTCTACTTAATTGTTAATATTCCTAAGATAATATGTACACTTATGATCTATGACACTCACAAAATAGACGTTATTTATACATTTAAATGTTCACATCTCGCATTTTCTTTGTTAAGCTGAAATATTGCATAGTGCAGTTTACAATATTCAAAATAGGATAAGTTAAATTAAATTATTCAATCAGTTTCCCTTGTACATCACACTCCAACATAACTTTTATTTAAACGATTCCCCAGTCTAACTAGGTTAAGTTCTGCTCACAATTATTCACCCTAATTTAAAATTCTTATATGATTTTTTTTATAACTAAATATGTAATGATTAAATTTTGATCTCATAAATAGTTTATGCATGAAGGTATATGACCCATTAACTCGGAGGGTAACTAATATCTCCAACTTACGTATCTGTGAAGAGTTTGCAGCCATGGTTGTAGCTAGGCTGCGTGGTGACCCCCTGAGCGATTAATCTGGTTATTGCTGCTTGCAACCTGAAATTATTATATTCATGGGGAAGCGCTACTCGTATGAGTCAGATTAAAAACCATTTCTAGCATCACGACACTCCTTTAAAGGGTACATTTATGAAACGTTTTTGCATAAATTACAAAATATTCCAGTTTTAGTTTTCTCATTACCTCCGTGAGTCTACAAAAATCATGATGTTCCTACTTATGATCCGAATTAACTGGTTTGTGAAGTCAGTAAAACTTATATAGACTTCCTAGTACTACCTGCTGTTCGTATATTCACTTAGTGTATATAAAATATACGGTTAGTGCATATATCGTATAATCCAAACTAAAAGCCAGGATAGCAACAGTTGACACTCAGCTAGGTTAAATATGCCAGTCAGGTCAGTAAGGACTGAGTCACTCACAATATCTGAGTGTCCCGAACCATTGCTGATAAATTCACAGGATGTGCCAATTATCTCTCCTAAGACTCACAACCAGTTAAAACTGACAGCTACTGCTCGTGTCAGTGAAGAAGTGGATGAGCTGACACATTGGGAGACCACTTCAAATAGGTCTTCAAAAATAGATATGACTGGGCTATTTCTTGTTAGTGGGTCTAAAGATAAAATTAGGAACCAAGAACTGAATTTGCTTCCCCCTTCCCCGCAAAACTGGAATAGAAGTATAGTTATTCTGTTTACTCCCTTATACACTCAATAACTTTTAGGAGTGGTAGAAAGACGTATTACTTAGATATAACAAACCTTGTTGGATTTATTATTATTATTATTATAGGTAAGGTTAAACCTTTGCGGTTCATTCAAGGCAAGGAGTTGCCGAGGCTCCACCTGCGAGTGCTGACCCCCTCAAGGGGGGTTCATTGATGCGAGTGAGGGGCTCTTGATCTAAGGAATTGGACCTGCCCCTCTCCCCCCGCTTCCTTAGATCGAACCTGAATATCTTCCATTCCCTCCCCAGGCGTTATTTGACACTTTCAGGTTTAGCGCTCCCCTACGAGTATAATAATAATCCGTTTGATGAAGGTGAGAGACCCTACTCTGGTAGCTAGTTAAGGAGTGGTCACAACCTTAGGTATGCACAGGATAAATACCTTCAGATCACCCACCTTCAGGAGGGATAGTGGGAAGGTTGCTTTGATTCTGGCGAAGGGTTCCTCAGCCAAGAAACTGCAACTGCCCTCGTCTTCCTTAGATCAAATCTGATTACTTACAATTTCCAGGCGCTGTATAACCCCTGCGGGTTTAACGCTTCTCCATGAAAATAATAAATAATAATGGATGATAAAACTTGAAATTAAAACGAGTTTAACTTTATCAAGGAATGTTGACACACATTTTATTAAGTGTATCTTGCTTTTAAACAATTATAAATATACCTGTGTACCTTACTGGTGAAAGAGTTTAATATTCTGGGGGTTTGAACCTAGGTTAGATTAGAACTGAAACAGCTTTTCGCATAAATAAGTCAAAAATGTATGCATCATCCAGACGTTCAGAACTGTAAGATATTAATTCAAATGCTACATAGCAAGAAGAGTAATCTAAAGAGTTCAGGTGAGGATATTCTGGCCTACCATACCAAGCGAAAACGTTAACGTCAAAATCGCCAGCATAAGCTGATAATAGATCAACACCTTAATCTGAAAACACTCAGATTTGAAGGAAAAGAATGCCTTTAAGAGTTAGGGACTGACACATATTTGTCGACAACCTCTATATTGAAAAAAAACTGTATTCAATCACACTACAATCACTGGCGATATAGGTGCAATATCTACATAATTTATAAGACTACAGAGTTGTATTACATTCTTAGAAAACAGCCTAACATTGACACGGTTCATCGCGCAGAAATAGTTCCCAAGCGTTGTTCAGATGTTTTAATCTATGAAGAGAATTTACAATCATTATGCTTGATTGCAACCAATGAAGAAAGAGACCGAGGAATTTCCTTGTTAAACAATTTGGGTTTGGTTGCGTAGGTGGTGTTATGTGGGTGGAGAGACTATGTGGGTGGAGAAACTATGTGGGTGGAGAGACTATGTGGGTGGAGAGACTATGTGGGTGGAGAGACTATGTGGGTGGAGAGACTTGGGTGTACCGTGTCTAACGTCACTTGCCTTCAACATTCTCTTGATTGTAAACCCGCATCATCCTTACAAACTTAACTACTTCTTTTCGTTAACTTTAAGTTTAATCATTAACACTGTACAAATGTATGCAAAAGTTTTCTTTCTCCCATAAAATCAGACAAGAAATAAGAAGATTTTTTCATAAATATAAATTTCCCGCAAGTGAGAAAGAACTTGGCAGCAACTCAGTGCCTCGTAAAACCTGAGACATTTTACACCAATATAAGCACAGGTGTCCCCGCACCCTGGACCTTCCCACCTGCATATAAATACTTTATAATATATATGTATATATTTGTGTCAGCACATGAAGGCGCTCGTTTTATTTCCTATTTTCACTGTGGTATTGTTACACACACACATACACACACACACATACACACACACACACACATACACACACACATTATATATATATATATATATATATATATATATATATATATATATATATATATATAAATAAACACATCAGCCGTTTGCCACCGAGGCAGAGTGACCCGAAAAAAAAGAAACATTTTCATCATGTTTCATTCCATCACTGTCTTTCCTGAGGCGCGCACATACTACAGTTAAAAAACTGCAACATATCAACACCCCTCCTTCAGAGTGTAGGCACTGTACTTCCCACCTCCAGGACTCAAGTCCGGCTTGCCAGTTTCCCTGAATCCCTTCATAAATGTTACTCTGCGCACACACCAACAGCACGTCAAGTCATAAAAACCATTTGTCTCCACTCGCTCCTGTCTAACACGCTCACACATGCTTGCTGGAAGTCCAAGCCCCTTGCACACACAACCTCCTTTACCCCCTCCCTCCAACCTTTTCTAAGCCGATCCCTACCCCAGCTTCCTTTCACTCCAGATTTATATGCTTTGTCATTCTATTTCGTTGAATCCTCTCTACATGTCTGGACCACTTCAACAGCCCCTCCACAATTCTCTGGATAATACTTGTATTAACCCCACACCTAAATTCCAAACCACGGATTATCATTATATTCACACCACACATTGCCCTCAGACACTTCTTCATTGCCTCCAGCCTTCTCCTTGTTGCAACATTCATCACCCATGCTTCACACCCATATAAGAGCGTTTTTATAACTGTACCCTCATACATTCCCCTTTTTGCTTCCATGGATAAAGTTCTTTCATATTCCCATCTGCTGACAAGTCCACTCCCGAATATCTGAATACATTCATTTCCTCCACACTCCCTCCAATCTGATATCCAGTCTTTCATTACTTAAATTTTTTGTTATCTTCATCACCTTATTCTTTCCTTTTTTTCACTTATAATTTACTTCTTTTACATACCCTATCAAACTCGTTCACCAACCTCAGCAACTTCTCTTCAGAATCTCCCAAAAGCACATTGTCATCAGCAAAAAGCATCTATGACAACTCCCACTTTGTGTTAGATTCTTTATCTTTCAATCCCACACCTCTTGCCAACACCCGAGCATTCACTACTCTTAAAACTCCATCTATAAACATATTGAACAACCATGGTGAGAGATCGGCCTACTTTTACTGGGAAATAATCTCCCTCTCTCCTACATACTCTAACCTGAGCCTCACTATCCTCGTAAAAACTCTTCACTGCTTTCAGTAACCTACCACCTATTCCATGCATTTGCAACATCTGTCACATTGCCGCTCCCCCCTATCATATGCCTCTTCCACATCCATAAATACAACAAAAACCTTTTTACCCTTATCTAAATACTGTTCACCTATATGTTTCACTGTAAACACTTGGTCTACACACCCTCTACCCTCCTTTTTCATCTGCGATCCTGCTCTCCGTCTTACTCTTAATTCTTTCAATAATAACTCTACCATACACTTTACCAGGTATACTCAACAGTTTTATTCCCCTATAATTTTTACATTCTCTTTTGTCCCCTTTGCCTTTATACAAAGGAAGTACACACGCTCTCTGTCAATCCCTAGGTACCTTCCCCTCTTCCATACATTTATTAAATAAAAGCACTGAATTAACGTATAAACAGAAACTAATGTGTGGTAGGTACGAGAAAGCTTTCGAGAGAATAATTTCCCAAGGGGATATCATGACAAGCAGGTTATTGTGCATAATATGCGGGATACGACGTGCAGGTGGTGGGTAATGGTGGTGGGGGTCATGGTAATAGGTGGTGGTGGGTAATTATATGATAAATGCCTAACCTAATCTGAGCTAACCTAACCTAACCTACGGTAACTGATCTAATCTAAACGTAGCCTAACCTACGGTAATCTAATCTAACGTAACCTAGCCTAAACTTAACCTAACTTAATCTAACCTAACCTAAAGCTTACCTAAATAACGCACATCAAGAAACTTGCTGAAAGCGGTATTTAGGAAGTTCACTTAGAATGTAGTAAGAGCAACAACAACAACAATGTCACCTCGCAGGGCGGTCTGCAGTTGTTATACCCCACTTGAATGAGACTGGGGAGGGTCCTTGATACTGGTGGTGGGCTCTTGATCCAAGTGGAGTTACTCTCAGCTCTCTTTCTCTAGACGCTGTATGACTTACGGGTTTAGTCCTGCCTCATGATTTAACTGAAATGTTGTTGATAGGTTCAGTGAGTGTCGGCGGTGGTAACACATTGTGTGCAGTGTGTGGGCGGCGGTACTGTTGTGGGCGGTAGTAGCGGTTTGAGCATTATGTGCGGTGTTTGGGCGGCAGTAGTGTTGTGAGCAGTGTGTAGTTATGCTTGAGAATGTTTCTGCCCAGCTTGGAGGATGTTAGTGTTGTAGTGGGCGGGATGTGGGCGGCTGTAGTGTTGTGAGCAGCGTGGGCGGCAGTAAACGGTTTGAATATTATGGGCGGTGTGTGGGCGGCAGTAGTGGTCCGAGCAGTTTGTGGTCATTCTCGGGAGTGTTTGTGGTCAGCGTGGAGGATATTAGTGTTATGGTGGGCGGGATGTGGGCGGCGGGTCGGAGGCGGGTCGGGGCAGTCACAAGTCGCCCCGTGCGTCGTTGTGACACCACCCCACCCCACCCCCACGACCCCGCCTCCTTCACCCATTCCACACTTCCGGCAGGTTATCAAAGCTCTCTCTGACCCTGACCCCCCCCCCTCAGCGGCCCTTCAGGGAGGCCCCGTAATAAAAGTGAAGCTGTCTTGATCTAAGGTAACGGAGCTACCCATAGATCAAACCTGTTTACCTCCCATTCTCCTGGCCCCTGCATCACCATTATCCTGGCCCCTGCATCACCATTCTCCTGGCCCCTACATCACCATTCTCCTGGCCCCTGCATCACCATTATCCTGGCCCCTGCATCACCATTATCCTGGCCCCTGCATCACCATTCTCCTGGCCCCTGCATCACCATTCTCCTGGCCCCTGCATCACCATTATCCTGGCCCCTGCATCACCATTCTCCTGGCCCCTGCATCACCATTCTCCTGGCCCCTGCATCACCATTATCCTGGCCCCTGCATCACCATTATCCTGGCCCCTGCATCACCATTATCCTGGCCCCTGCATCACCATTATCCTGGCCCCTGCATCACCATTATCCTGGCCCCTGCATCACCATTATCCTGGCCCCTGCATCACCATTATCCTGGCCCCTGCATCACCATTCTCCTGGCCCCTGCATCAACATTACCACTGCCTTCATGATATTCAGAATTATTTCTTGAGATTCACAGTAAAGATTAATTCATATGCTCTTTACACCTGTCAGTGTCCTTCACACCTGTCAGTGTCCTTCACACCTGTCAGTGTCCTTCACACCTGTCAGTGTTCTTCACACCTGTCAGTGTTCTTCACACCTGTCAGTGTTCTTCACACCTGTCAGTGTTCTTCACACCTATCAGCGTTCTTAACACCTGTCAGTGTCCTTAACACCTGTCAGTGTCATTAACACCTGTCAATGCCCTTCACGCCTGTCAGTTCAATATTTTCATATATATGCGAGCGAGAGTGACGTAAGGAGACACGAAAGGGAATTAAAGAAGAATATGACAGTGAAAGAGTTGCAAAGCGAAGTATAGTGGTTATTTATCTATATTCATTCATTTGTATAAAGTTTTTATATTAATAAGATACTTCCAGGACTCAAGGACTATTCACGGACGGTCAAGGTTCGTGGACAGCAGTTCAGTAACCACTGCTGTAGGCTGTACTTTTATAGACCATTGCACATCTTTTATCAAGATTTAATGCAAGGACCTTGGGTAGTTTCAAATTTAGGTTGGATAAATTCATGAGTGAGAGGGGTTGGATTTGAGTGGGAATTGCACATGAGTAAATAGAATTATCAAAGCTTATTTCTTGAGTATCATTGAAGATTGGGTTGAACAAATATTCTGTTAGTGGGATGGAATGTGAAGGACTTGCCTAGTATGGGCCAACAGGCCTTCTGCAGTGTTCCTCCTTTCTTATGTTCTTATGTAGGCTTCCCTGATGGTAATAGTGGGAATCAAAGCTAGCTGTTTTTCTGTCGTAATTCATCACACATGATATTTCATAGTTAAGGTAATGAAATATGTGAGTCAAAGCTGGGGGACTCCAGTGGGGTGATGAATATATCGTCAAGCAGGCCACTGTGGGTTCCATAGCTAATAAAGTTTCAGCGTGGACAAGTATAAGAGTAAATAGAAAGCTTCACAAACATGTACCATTTTCAGTTATTATGCACGGAGAGCAGTAACTAAGACACACGGTAAATCAGTTAGTTGCACCTTTCAATTATGTTTTCCTAATCATATACCTGGTACAGTAGACTGCAATTTCATTAATGAGATCTGCTTTCCCAACACTTGCTGTAGTTGTGTTGTGCAGTTTAGAACATTACTTCAAGTTGGTCTCACTTCATTGGGATGTTACATGTCTGATAATTCCCACTTTTATATTTTAATATCTTTCAACACAAACTATCCTTATTTTATGACATTAATTTTCTCAAAAGATTCCTAACGTAAATTTATTAACGCTTCTGGTAAACTTAAAAATACAATTTTTTTTATTTTTTTTAATTAGGTTACATAAACGTAAAAAAAACATATATCTAACTACGATTAACCAAATTAAAAACAAAAAAGGCTGCGATACGTCTGACAACTAGGTGGCTCAGCAGCATCTTGATAAAACCTTAAAACCTGAACAAATAAAAAATAAAAGCCTGATAACATGTTTACATTATTATATATTAAAGTGAGCAATAGTGCTAGGCCTAAAAAAAATGCATATACAGTATACTCATTACTTTCGTCCTTACCTTATAGTGAATGGTGAATATATTTATTGTAGGAAGTCTGAATAAATGAAGAATGGGTATAATTGAAAACGGCTGCATTAGGGAAATGCTGTAAAGCGAAGCACTGTAAAGCGGGGCCCACCTATACATACCCACGAGAGCAGTATCAAATTATCATGTAACCTACTATGGGTGTCATCTACATCACTGCTTGCATTTTTGAAGCAACATCCGCTGATTAATACATCAACTTTTTTTTTTTTTTTTTTTTTTTGGGGAAATGACTGCAAATTATCTAGTGTTTGTTCAGTTTTCTTATTTAGGCTTTAAAATATAACGTATTATATCTTGTATATTCGCTATTATTTGAGGTTAAATTTGGTAAAGCCAAGTTTTTAAATTAGAATGAAGAATTAAGTCCAGTTTGGTGCTGGTGTTTCTCATGATCACGTGACCCAAGTCATTATAGAATATGACCAAAAAAAATATTTGCAATTTAGACTCTGGTACCCAGCAGTGGCCGACAACTAGTTTTACTGTCATTTTCAAGGCCAAGACACCATAATAAATATAGACAACCACGACATGGAGAAATAAACACATAAGCAGTGTGGGCGAAACGTTGGCTTGTGTTTATTTTTCCATTGTGTCGGTATTTTATACCATATATTTACACAAGCAGGACATGCACCAGCCTAATACCGTCTACGTTCCAAGGAACGTGAGGCATTAGCAATACTTTAGGTACTCGACTAAGTTTATATGGGTAGTGAAGGTTCTCTGTGCATTCTTAAAGGCAGTTGTTAGTGAGCAGAAATTTTCCATTCTTGAGAAAACAAGTTACTTGAGTTTCATCACTGCCTTAGCAGCTCTTGTTTTGAAGGTTCTAGGTATTCAATCAACTTATCATTTTTCTTACGGTTGTGATAGCAACACTGTCATGATCCTTGAATGTAAGATCTAGGCTTCTCATGTTAATCTTACTCGTTCAATTTTTATTTCCTTAATTTTTCCATAGTGGAGTAACAGAAATTTGTTCTCATTGACCATCATATGTTCTGTGGCCAATTGGAAGACCTGATCATCCATGAAAAATTTATTTGGATTGTCAGTCTTTAGTCTGATTATCGTCTCGTTGAACATGGAGTCATATTGCGACTTCAGTGTTTCATTCATTTCTTTGTCACCAGTGCAAAGTTCTGTTTCCTTTAAGTAAAGTCCCAATAATAGACGTGGTTATCGTTCTGAGAAAAATATTTAGGGTTTCTTTGAAGTTCACTGATGGTTTTATGCTCCCTCTGTCCTGGACTTTACGGGATATATTGAGTTTGAGCGCAGTTTTCCATTTCTCTGACCGGTATTTCTTTTCGTTCTTGAGAAAGTCTGAACCTTTGAGAAGTTCTTTGATTCTTTATTTTTTCCCTGTAAATGGAGTAGCCCTCTCTCTGACTTGCATCCTTCCCCCTCCCCCTCCCCATTAGTGGTATGTGTTTGAGACACTTCTTGTACCATGCAACTCAGCCTAACAAGACACTACTGTTTTAAATCCTTGTTAGTCATACTATTTATCCCCAGCTTATTTCGGTAAGGTCATGGTTTATTGGTCTGTTAAGTATTGTGTACGGTATATGCAGTGTACAGTATATGCAGGTCTGAACTTCATAAAGTTATGATCCGAATTTGTTGTATTTGGCACCGTTATGTTCTGTACCATATCCTCATTATTTTGTAATATAAAGTCAAAGGTATTTTACAATCTGATCAAGTCTGCCATTTGCTGACGTCAGACGAGTAATTGTGCAGAAACGTTATTATTATAAGGACAGTTTTAGGACTAGTGTTACCATGAGTACAGAACCTAGGCTGATGGGTCCTCTTAATGCAGAAGAAAAATGAAAAAAAAATGGGTAACTAAAAGTTTTGATATTAAACGTGTCTAAAGATAACTTTCTTCAAATGCATTCTGTATCGGTGGTAAGTTTAAAATTGTGTCATTTTCAACTGGTGCCCCTTTCTTTCAACTCACCCCTGTGTCTGTCTGTGTCTTTCACCCCCTTCCCACAATACCATGGAGGACGGGACCCGGACATCTCTACCTACACTCAAGAGCTTTACCCACTATGTCGAGGCGGGAGAGCCTCGTTAAAACGTTCTTTTCACTTTATTGTTCCATATGCTACTAAACGCTTCAAGAGTCAAATACTTTGCTGGATAAAGTAGTTTAATTTTCGCGAGTAGTCTTGTACTTTGAGATTAAAGTAAACATATTATGGAATGTTATTAAAAGTTTAAGTCATCACATTAAGCGGGTCATGAAATCATGCACAACTTATATCAGTATAATCAGATACCTAATGTGTCTAGCCAGCAATCGAGTACGATTCTAATCAACATGTATTTCATAGCTGTAATTACTTGATTTCGCGTAAGAGGGTTAGGGATGAGCGCTAGCTCTTGGTCCTGAGGTGTAATGATAATATTCCACTGGCCGCGTACTGAAGTTATTGTTCCACGATTCATTAGATAAGAATTCTTTACGGCTAGTTATTTTTTCTTATAAATTTAAGGCCTGTCGATTTGACATATGTTACTAAGGCCTGTTCACTAACATGAAGGATAATTTAATTCCTAGAATAAGCAGTTAAATAAACAGTACATATACAGACACAGCTCGGTATGTATACACCAAGAAATACAAACCTCCCTTCACGTTTATAATCAGTGTGGTCACTCAAACTCACTACGACATTAACATTCATGTCTTCACTGACGTACATGGTTGAGATACATAGACAAAGACAGATTAATACACATACACCCAGTCTGTGCAGGGCGTGAAGACAAAAATCACATCGTCCAAGGTCGGTGGATAATTACGAGCAATTCACGAGTCTGACCTTAGGCAAGTCGTCAGCATATCCTGTGTTGCGTTGATTGTACTCACCTGCTCACCTCGTCAAGCGTAACTACACGTCTTCTCTACGTATATTGCAAGCTCGAATGCTGCAATATCGTGAATAAAAGGTATATACAATGAAAGGTAATAAAATATGTAGGAATTAAAATATGATTGGTAGATATACTGGTGGAATACAAACTTAATGAGTCTGATATAGTGGAAAGACTTTAAGCCGAACAAATAAACTAATATCGTGAATTTAACAAATTGCTTAAAATAAGAGTAATATGGATGCGTCGCGGTTCTGTATGTTGGCATTCCCGCACAATTACCCACGACGGGGCATACATTTTGTAATAGGAATAATGAGATATAGGTAAAATGTTTGTCAAGAAACAGAACAAGTGTTTCCTGGCGCGGGTCTTAGTCAAGGAGTAGTGAGAGTATTTATTTATATTGTGGTGATGGATCTCTGTTTGCTGTCTTGTTTGTACTATTTACTAAATTCATTATTCATTGAAATCCTGTCTTGCATTGTCAAGCGTAAAGTTCATATGAAATAAACCTTGTCCTGAATCCAAAGGTTGCTTGCTGCATATTAAGTGATTTCAATAAGCAACAGCATGGGATCTGTCACAATAGTCGGAGATGTTCCTCTTTTCTCTACGCAAATACCATCGTGGCGAAGGAGTGGAGTAACCCACGTTCACGTCCAACAGTGTTTACACAGCTTATTACATTTATTATTACGAAAAGTAATAGGAAAAGTAGCAAGAAGACATAACCTTGGAATATAGCAGTGTTTTTCACTGTAACTACACCAGACTGGTCATGACCACACTGATGAACCAACGGTCTCAAGTTTAGCGGGAGGACAGATGCTACCTCTCTGGAATATAAGAGTTGATAGTCACGATTGCTCTGGTTCTCAACTATACAGGCGGAAACCCGTACAAAATTAACTTCTACAAAATCATCACTGTTTCTCCTATATTTACGATGCACATTGGTGTGAAATTCGTAGTCTTCGATTTAATTTTGAAACTAAGTCACGAATTTTAAAATAAACATTAATCCGAAGGCGTTGCTTAATGTTAATAGTTTTGAATGTCAATATTTATACAGTATATCTCATGTTTGCATTTCTCATGTTACTGTTTGAGGCTGTATGTATTGGCCTGGGCAGAGCACTACCCAAGCCACTAAATGGACACTAAAAGATTTATTCAATGAGGTAAGTGGAGAGATGAGCAGTGCCTTTTCCTCGTTTTTTTTTGTGGGGAAGTGCTAAATCCGTAGGCGTCATGTAGCGTCTAGGTGATGTGAGATAATCAAATTTGATTTTAAACAAGAATGAAAAGGATAGCTTCAAAGCGCCCCCTTAAAGGGCACCCTCCTTGTGTGACCTCGTGATGCCATATTGGTACGCTAATATTATTGTTGTCTGGGCCAGTCGGTATTAACTCCTGGTATCAACTTTAATACCGCTTGCCAAGAACCACATGGTATTTGTTTATAAGGTATATGCAAATATATTGTCATTTGCATTTTAACCTTGAGCACTCGTTAACATTCAAAGGACGACGGTCATTATAATCAGAATATTTTTTATTCAGAAAATGTTAGTTTTCGAACAATAGTTCACATTTACATTTAAATTGAATAAATACAAAACCTGTAATTTAGAACAATGAAGAATATTTGAACATCTATAAATATTTAATATAGATTCAGTGATATCTTGCATATATCATCAACATTTCTAAATATCTTCATCGAACCCTGTGGATGTTTTGAAAAATAAAACATCTTCATACCCAGAAGATATCTTTTAACAAGATGAAAACTTTTATCAAATATTTTCTTCTGAAAACTTATAATAAAACTGAGATCATCTGGTTGGTTCATTGGGTTTAATTAAGTTTTACTGACAACACGAAAACTAAAAATTAATACTTTGTGTTATAGTTAATGTCATTTCTGTTATTTATAAATTGTACTTAAATTTTTAGGTATGTGAAAAGCGCCTCAAACCGCGGAAAAACCTCGAAATATGCATTTGTTTTAATGAAATAAGGGTCATTAAGAGTTAGAAGTTTAGGCACTGTTTACCAAAACTGTATTCCTTTGAACCATTAAAAAAAAAAGTGTAGATATTGAGAAATAATATTGCCCATTCAAATATTCATGGTTTTGATTTGATGAAAAGTTTGTTATTATAGTTGTACGAGGTGCTAGCAAAAAGTTCACGAACTGCCGGAAAAAAATGTAGGCTTACTGAAACACCTAGTTAAAAGTGTCTCCCTTCAAGTACTCTTCTTGGGAGGCTATACATCTACCTGGAGTATAACTGGAGAGGATTTCGGGGGTCAACACCCCCGCGGCCCGCTCTGTGACCAGGCCTCGTGGTGGATCAGGGCCTGATCAACCAGGCTGTTACTGCTTGCCACACGCAAACCGACGTACGAGCCACAGCCCGGCTGATCAGGTACTGACTTTAGGTGTCTGTCCAGCGCCTTCTTGAAGACAGCCAGGGGTCTATTGGTAATCCCCCTTATGTATGCTGGGAGGCAGTTGAACAGTTTTGAGCCCCTGACACTTAGTGTTGTCTCTTAGCGTACTCGTGGCGCCTCTGCTTTTCATTGGGGGTTGTTGCATCTCCTGCCCAGTCTTTTGCTTTCGTAGGGAGTTATTTTTTATTCCAGCGCCTGTACAACTTCTCGAAACATTTCTGGAATTCTTTCTTAACAGCATCTAGCAGGGTCTGCGATACGTCTTGAATCTCCACGTTAAAACGCCACCCCTTGAGTGGCATTTTTATTTTTGGGAAAAGAAAGAAGTCAATGGGGCCTAAATCTGGGGATTAGGGAGGGTGGGGGCGACCGTCATGTTTTTGGTCAGAAAACGCTTGTCAAATATTAGTGCCCTGTCAGCAAACAGGGCACTAATATCTCAGCCACTCACCTCATGTTCAAATTTTCAGTCAAAATACTTTTACCCATAAGAAATTCCCACAGCATTTGCCATGTTCTGGATAGTCTGACGACGATCTTCGTGAATAGCCTTCCTCACTTTTACAGTGTTGGTGTCTGTTTTTGACATTAATGGACGACCAGAGCATTCATTAACCTCACCTGACGTTCGTCCTGTTTTGAATCGAGAAACTCATTAAAAAATCTGTCTGTCCCATTGCTTCATCGCTAAATATTTGCTTAAACATTTTGTGAGTTTAATTAACCGTCTTACCGAGCTTAGAGTAGAATGTCACACACAGGATGTTCTTTCAAAGATTCCATTTAGTTACAGACACACAAAAAAACTCAACAAAGCACTGACGAAAAAAAAAAACTGTCTAACCTCAACATAATGACCGACCGCACTGAAACTAGCCACGCTACTTCACAAAGAAGCGTACAGTTTAACGCCACTATATTTCACCCAGGAAGCGCGCGAAAATTTGAGTCCGGGAACTTTTTGAGAGGACCTCGTATATTGTTCACTACCAGTCAAGGATACTTTAATCCTTAAAACAAGGATACTTTAATCCTTAAAACAAGGATACTTTAATCCTTAAAATAAGGATACTTTAATCCTTAAAATAAAGTTACTTTAATCCTTAAAGCAAGGATACTTTAATCCTTAAAGCAAGGATACTTTAATCCTTAAAACAAGGATACTTTAATCCTTAAAACAAGGATACTTTAATCCTTAAAATAAGGATTAAAGTAAACTTTCAGCTTATCTGCACTGAGAGTTACACACCTCTCGGTGTATATACACTTGAGATTAACTTTTACATGTTTGTGTATTGAAGGTGGAAGAGGGCGTGCCCAGGGGTGATGTTTTCCTTCCAGGAAGGTACATTGATGTCATCGAAAGGCTTTTGATCATTCTCTTTGGGTATATAACCATGTGCAGTTTTTTACATATTGAGAGGCGGGGAGGCCACAGTAGCCATTAAGAGCGATGCTGGATCAACTGTTCAGGCAAGATTAATACATGCAGGTCATTTGTTTTGTGTTTTTCGTGGCTGGTGGTGATCAAAGCAGCCACCAGTTACTAGTTGTTGACTCAGCACCAGGAGTTAATGAAGTGGTGACCAGTCTGTTGGTGGTGCCATTAGGAAGGTAGAGTACAGCACCCCTATCACTCAATAACAGTGAAGTGATGGTGGTGATTGTATTGATGCAATGAGGAAGGCAGGTTGGAGCACCACCACTCACCATCAATCAAGTTGTGATGGTGTAGGTGTTGCCAGGAGGCAGAGTAGAGCACCTCGTTCCCCCCTCCATAACCAACTGCTCCCTCTCACCACCCGCATGACGTACCAAGTCTTATTACATCCTCTTCAATTCCTTAATTTAATGGTGTTATATTGTTATTTATATTTTATCTCAGTGTATATACTACCAGTGTTTCCTTAAATATTGGCAAATGTATTCGTAGTCATTCTGGTAAGGATTCCAAAAAAAATAGGTTTTATGGCATGTAATTTGTTTCAGTTATAGATCATCTGACCGACAGACGTGAAATAACCCCGTCATATATACTTTTGAACCCGTGTAAAGCTTCTGCTTCCTCTGTTATTGCTCAATTCATTCCACTTTTATACGGATTGTGTTTTTTATGTCACTGTAGTTCATATGGGGGCCTGATCACAGACCGGGCCGTGGGGGCGTTGACCCCCGAAACCCTCTCCAGGTATGGGAGTCTTTGGTATGAAGTATTTATGTTATTTTAATTATCTACTCGTGTTCTTCGTTCCGCCAGAAGGTCTAACTCATATTCTTTCTTGTTTCAATACTTTGTTCACCATCTCTTTGGTTATTAAGTTTAAAGCCAATAGATGCACGAGGCTCATTAAGGCTGCATTTTCATCTATACAACCGACAAAGAATAATTTATTCAATAAAATTGAGATTAAACCCGTGCGAATAAATATTGAGAGTTACACCTTTCAGTGTAAATAAACTGCTGCTCTCATTGCATACACGTGAAGGGAAGCACACTACTAAGAATGTATACGATCTCTTTATATCCTTGTCAGCCTTTTTATATTTATAATTCATGTGCAGGCTGTGAATTTGTTGAATAACTATAAATGTGAAACCATGTTGTAAGCTTATCCAACTCCAGGGTACAATATGTAGTAATTTTTTTTTTTGTTCGAATTCGCTAGGATTTTCGGTGCATAATTCAAGCCCATTTCCTCTAGGGAAGGTTCCTTGATGCTGATGAGGGACTCTTTTAATCTACAGACTTAGACCACAGGTCCAATTCTTTAGATTAAAGAGTCCCTTTTAATCTAAAATTCCTGAAGGCAGTTTTGAGATTTGCTGACCTCATAAATGGTGCCGATGTTAGTCAGTTATGTGTTTCTTTGGTGATTTGTTTGGTGCGATGTTAACTCCAAGATTTTTCCTCTGCACCTGTGGTCCAATTCCTTGAATCGAATCGGAATGCCTTCCATTCCCCTAGGCTCTGTATGACCCCCACGGGTTCAGCACTCCTCATGAATGTAATAATAATCTCACTGCCCTTCACCTATCAGTTTTTGTGCACAATATAGGAGAGTGTGGGACGTTCTGCCTGAGCATATTTTAAAAGTCTACGAAGATTTTGAACATGTTTGACCAGGTGTGGGCTTTATGCCGGTGCTGTGTACTCCCTGATACGCCTGACATACACAATATTCACTTCCCTAGTCAGAGGTCATGTACATATGTTAACAATAGAAATGGTGGTCCTAGTACTGATGGTTAGGGGACCTCACTTGTTACCCTTTTCCAGCCTGAAAAGTATCCTCTTATCATTTTGTACGTGTGTGTGTGTGCGTGAGTGTATGTGTGTGTATGTGTGTGTGTGTGTGTGTGTGTACTCACCTATTTGTGGTTGCAGGGGTCGAGTCATAGCTCCTGGCCCCGCCTCTTCACTGATTGCTACTAGGTCCTCTCTCTCCCTGCTCCATGAGCTTTATCAAACCTCGTCAGGATGATAACAAATTCCCACTCTAGACAGCATACTCCACCTATATTCAGAACCTTAAAACTACTCACCATAAAAAATATTCATACCTATTCATGTGCCTTCTACATACATAAAACTCTACATGCTAATATCAACCCTGCGCTCAGAATTCTCCTCAACAACTTTAATAGGTCCCACGAACATGACACAAGACACAGATCACTATTTGACATACCCCGAGTCCATACTAACCAATGTAAAAATTCTATGCACATAAAGGGCCCCAGAATCTGGAATTCATTACCAGTAAATATCAAGTTAACCTTGTCGGAAAATCAATTCAAGACTCTTCTCAAAAATCACCTACTCACCCTATACTAAATACTCATACTGTAACAAACTTCCAAACCCAATATTATTTTACTTAAGATGATCTTAATTTGATATGTTCATCCTCCTTAACACTTGTTGCAATTTCATATCATCATATTGTCATTTAAAATCTTATAGTATCATCATTTTCTTAATTTGAAATAAAATATATATCTAGAAGAAACTCTAAAAAAAATTTCTAGTATTGTTATTATACTAGTATAGCATCAACATACTGTAACTTGAAATAAATTATACAACTAGATTAAACTCAACCAATTTCTCTTGTATTGTCTTTTAATAGTATGTATAACCATATTATAATTTAAATAATACAGAACTAGAATAAACTCAATCAATTTCTTTAGCATTAAGTACTTAGTGAATAAGTCTCTAGAATAAACTGCCCCTAATGCCATGGCATGCCAGTGGCTCTCCTTGCATTACAGTTTTATAATTGTAACTACCAATAACATTGTACACTTGTAACATGCATAGAAATAAAAATTATTATTATTATTATATTATTATTATTATTATTATTATTAAAACTATGTATGGTTCCTGTCTCCACTACGTCACTTTTTAGGCTATTCCACTTCCTGACAACTCTATGACTGAAGAAATACTTCCTAACATCTCTGGACTCATCTGAGTCTTCAACTTCCAATTGTGACCCCTTGTTGCTGTGTCCCATCTCTGGAACATCTTATCTCTGTCCACCTTGTCGATTCCTCTCAGTATTTTATATGTTATCATGCCATCCTTGTCCCTCCTGTCCTTCAGTGTCGTAAGGTCAATTTCCCTTAACCTCTCCTCGTAGGACATGCCCTTTAGCTCCGGGTGTAGTCTCGTTGCAAACCTTTGCATTTTCTATAATTTCGTGACGTACTTGCCCAGGTGTGGGGTCCAAACTGGTGCTGCATATTCTAATATAGGCCTGACGTACACGGTGTACAGAGTCCTGAACGACTCCATACTGAAATGTCGGAAAACTAATCTTAGGTTTGCTAGTCTCTCATATGCTGCAGCAGTTATTTGGTTGATGTGCGCCTCAGGAGATATGTTCGGTATTATACTCACCCCCAAGATCCTTTTCCTTAAGAGAGGTTTGTAGTCTCTGGCCCCCTAGGCTGTATTCTGTCTGCGGTCTTCCTTGACCTTCCCCAATCTTCATGACTTTGCGTTTGGCGGGGTTGAACTCCAGGAGCCAGTTGCTAGACCAGGCTTGTAGCCTGTCCAGATCCCATTGTAGTCCTGCCTGGTCATCCTCCAATTGAATTCTCATTAACTTCACATCGTCCGCAGAGACACAGACACACACTGTGTGTGTGTGTGTGTGTGTGTGTGTGTGTGTGTGTGTGTGAACAGGAAGAAGAATGCTGTGTGGCCTATTTTTCCGCACTATTTGTGTGTGGGCTGGCCAACACGTAGCCTGGTGCCAGCTCCACCTTTGCGACGCAGGGTTGGCTAGTATGAAAAACTAAAACTCCACCTGATGCGCTTGTATAAATTTAGTAATCATTATTATTTGTAATTCTTTGTCTTTATTGTTTGTGTAATATTCAACATTGTAAATTCACATATGAAGTCAACATAATGTGAAAACTGGGTGAATTAAAATCAACAACAAAAGTCAACAACAGTGTAATTGTACGAGAAAGCATTCTCCTTGATGCTAATAATTACGAGACGGCAAAACGGGTCAGCGTGCACTTGACACTTGTTAACGTTAATGGTTGGCACTCATTACAAAGATCGGGTTATATTGCTAACTCTGGTTCAGCCTACGTCCCACACTCGTGAGGTTACTCTTGCATCTCTAAGATCGGTAATATTATAAGAGCTGGCTATGAAATGTTCCTAGCCCATCGTCATTTACCTTAGACACTAGACCCTCGCATCTCTAGGCATAACAATAGGGAGCTGTAACATCACCTGTGCTTCATTCTCACAAATCCTCTCACCGTCCATGCTGCATAAATAAATAGGTTAACTTCTGTAAGGTATAAATCTTTTGTTGATAAATTAACAATGGTTCTTTATCTGTGTAAGTCCTTAATTGTAGTGAGGGTCTGTACGTTAGCATCAGCCTCTGTGCATCACGACGCAGGAGAACAAAGGTGTCATGTGTATTCTGAACCCTGCAGCCATGAATAGCTAAGTGGCCAGAACACCATGATATCATAAGTCTTTGTAATAATAATAAAAATAATATTATTATAAAAATATTTTATTATAACACTATAATCAGCAAAATAGTTTTACAAAAAGTATCTTCAAATTAAAAAATTGAAAATGTAACATTTCAAGAAATAGGTTATGGCTGAAGCTGGGAAGTAATGTGAAGTGTAGGCTTCCCTGGGTGCTGGCCCACCAGTGTCAACCCTCCCTGTATGGACCATTCTCTCATCACTTTAAATACTATATCACTTTTTTTTGGCATTCGTTCATGGCAGCAACACAGATGATAATTTAGAGAAGCTATATTTTGTCTGGACAACTTTGACTTTATTGATTTGTGGTGAAGTGCTTAACCCATAAGGGTCATAAGCGCTTTTGTAGAGTAATTAGGTCTGATCCGAGGAAGGGAAGGGTAGCTTCAATTCCCTGTATCAAGAGCCCTTTACTGGCAAGAGCCATAATTTTAAGAAGGTCCATGAAAATTTTCTTCAAATAAATTGTTCTACGTGTTATAAATTTCAACTGAGATTCAGTTACTGGACATAAGGTTCTCATTAACTCATTTTAAGGAAAATATAAGAAAAAACTCAAAGGTATTTCATTTATCTGGTGTTATGATAAGAGTGATTGTGTGTGCGAGGGAGGACAGGTGAGACAATGTTTCTTAGCCAGAGTTACAAGGATGGTTGAGAGCCGTTGCTGCGTCATGTTGAGTACGCTTTTCTCTGTGACAATTTACGTGTATGCCGAAGTCTACTTTCCTGTACCTTGAGGTTCAGTGCTTGCTGAGCCAATTTGGATACCTTGAATGTTGGTGAAGGGATCTTGATCTACGGAATTGGAGCTACTCTTCCCTTGAAAAAAATGCCTTCTTACCTCCCATTCCCCAGGTGGTTCGAAACCTTTATATATAGATTTAACACTTTTCCTTGAATATAATAATAATAATAACAACAACAATCTTGTATATTCATCTAGAAATTTATGTTGCTCTTCGTTCTTCGAAAATGTTAATAGTGCTTCTGTATGGCGATTATAATACTGAGGGAGTGTGCCACTCCTGTGCTCACTGCCACACAAGGGACACATCTTCACATAAACTGTAATATATTGTTCCTTACGAAGGATCTCACATTAATTCTCTTGGCTTTGAAAACACACACACACACCGCAGTGAAGAGGCGGAGCCAGGAGCTATGACCCGACCTCTGCAACCACAATTAGGTGAGTACACACACTCGCTGTCGCTCTCTGGCAACATGGCGGAAGTAGGGTGAAAGCATGGGTCACACGGGGTGAGGAGCCACACAAGTGGGGGTGAGAGCATGGGTCACATAGGGTGAGGAGCCACACAAGTGGGGTGAGAGCATGGGTCACATAGGGTGAGGAGCCACACAAGTGGGGGTGAAAGCATGGGTCACATAGGGTGAGGAGCCACACAAGTGGGGTGAGAGCATGGGTCACATAGGGTGAGGAGCCACACAAGTGGGGGTGAGAGCATGGGTCACAGGGTGAGGAGCCACACACAAGTGGGGGTGAGAGCATGGGTCATACAGGGTGAGGAGCCACACACAAATGGGGGTGAGAGCATGGGTCATACAGGGTGAGGAGCCACACACAAGTGGGGGTGAGAGCATGGGTCATACAGGGTGAGGAGCCACACACAAGTGGGGGTGAGAGCATGGGTCATACAGGGTGAGGAGCCACACACAAGTGATGGAGCGTGAGAGCATGGTCCACACAGGGTGAGGGGGCCCACACCCATGTGGTGGGGTGTAAAAGCATGGGCCACACAAGGTGGGGGCCCACACCCAGGAGGTGGGTATAAGTGCATGAGCCACACAGGGTGAGGGCCAACACCCAGGTGGTGGGGGTGAGTATGGGCCACACAGGGTGAGGGCCCACACCCAGGTGGTGGGTATGAGAGCATGGATCACACAGGGAGAGGGCCCACACCCAGGTGGTGGGGGTGAGAGCATGGGTCACACAGGGAGAGAGCCCACACCCAGGTGGTGGGGGTGAGAGAATGGATCACACAGGGAGAGGGCCAACACCCAGGTGGTGGGGGTGAGTATGGGCCACACAGGGTGAGGGCCACACCCAGGTGGTGGGTATGAGAGCATGGATCACACAGGAGGGCCCACACCCAGGTGGTGGGATGAGAGCATGGATCACACAGGAGGGCCCACCAGGTGGTGGTATGAGAGCATGGATCACACAGGGAGAGGGCCCACACCCAGGTGGTGGGTATGAGAGCATGGATCACACAGGGAGAGGGCCCATACCCAGGTGGTGGGGGTGAGTATGGGCCACACAGGGTGAGGGCCCACACCCAGGTGGTGGGTATGAGAGTATGGGTCACACAGGGAGAGGGCCCACACCCAGGTGGTGGGTATGAGAGCATGGATCACACAGGGAGAGGGCCCACACCCAGGTGGTGGGGGTGAGAGCATGGGTCACACAGGGAGAGGGCCCACATACATGACCAGGCGGGTACACTGCACCAGGTCGCCGCCACCCACCACGTAATAAAACTCACTGATAATCCCCCACTCAGAGCAATGGTGTCGCTGCCTTCGCTATAAACTCTGCAGTAAGGAAGAGACATTCATGATAGTTTTAGAGATTATAGACCTTATGTGCATGCAGAGTTAGTGTGTTTCCCTGTACACTCTATACAGTTCCAGTTTATTTAACACTCGTTCTAGTTTTTTTATTAAGAGTCGACATTTTAGTCGGCTGGATTTACATGCTCCAAAGTTAACCTTTCAGTATTTATATAGTTCAAGTTTATGCTATTTTTGTTTGAAAAAAAAAAAGTGTACTATTTCCTTTTTTTAATTAACACCGGCCGTCTCCCACCGATGTAGGGTGACCTCAAAAAAGAAGACACACTTTCACCATCACTCACTCCATCACTCTTGCCAGAGGTTCCAATACTACATCTCGAATGCCTCTCCAAACTGCAAATACCCCTTTCCCCCGTTTCAAAGTCCAGCCACTGTACACGGAATCGCTAAACTCATACGGTCATACTGTAGCTTGTTTGGGAAATGGAAGATTTGTGTTTGATCATAGGGAGGGAAGGTAGTTCTAATTCCTTTTATCAAGAGACAGTCAGCATCAAGACTTCCATTGAGGGTAAAAATAATGATAGACGTTTGTAAACAGATACTTTTAAAATAACTTTAGAAACTCTTCCCTTACTGTCACACAAGTGCGCAATATTCATCACTTTTTTTTATGTCCTGGGCAACCTCATGTCATTCACTATAAGTATCATCTCTAACTTTGATGTCGTCGATAGTCTACCATCCTTCACTGTACGCCATTTATTTTCCTTTCATAAATATATTGTATGAAAAGTCCCCATAGAGCAATTCAGTTTAAGCAAAGTGTTTTCATAAAGCAGACCATCAATCATTTCTGGTATTGCTTGTAGTGTGGGTGGCCGATGTCTTGTGGTGGTCAAAATAAGACTTGCGTCACTCCTGCCACTGTCACTTTGCCAAGTCTCCTGCCAGGTAGACTTGCCTCGAATATTTCTACAACAACTTCGTTTACAGCCTTTTAACTCTGCATTGAATTCATCGATTCATAAACAGGTTAAGTCTGTCCTATCCTACATTGTGAAAATAAATATGCCTTTGCTAGGGGCCTAGATCACAGAAGTAACTAGATACTGCACCAGATACATCTCTGTTTGCTATTTATCTCTAAATAGCTATAGGTTTACTACTGTATATATGAAACATGTGTATCTATAAACGTGAGCAGATTTTTGATATTTCCAAAGAAATGTAATCGATACACTGTATCTGTCTGATAGTTTCAATTATTTGCCAATCTAACTAAAATGTTAAATTAGTTTGGTTTTAAATTAATTAAATCTTTATTTTAAAACGGGATTAAAAATTAACATATAACGGAAAAATAGAGGATAAAAGTTATATAAAGACATGGAAGCGCAGGTGAAGCCTAGGCTAACCCACCATCTAAACAGTGTTTGCTTGTGTTGGATAGTACTGGCTCAGACCTTGCGCTAGTTTAGTTTTCATTAGTCTCGCTAATCTCTCAGATGCGGCAATTCCTTAGTCTCATCAAAAGAACACAGCGAGCTATAATAGAGATATTCTCGACACCACCAGTGCTTGCACGCTCAAGTTGGTACACCTTAATGTCTCTTAAACGAAAGTAAACGCTATGTTCAATTATTCTTCAGTTAGGTTTCACTAACAAGATTTCCTAGGCTCTGTACGAAACCAATAATAATACTAGCTAACCTGTTTATCCCCACTCCAGGTTTATGTACCTGTGATTTTATATATTACATTAGCTATTTAATTAAGTTTATTATCTGCCCGTGTTATGGTTTTGAATTTTATGCACTGAAAACTTTGAAGCTGTGGTTTGTGAAAAATGTTCCAGTGCTAAACTATGGTTTAGATTGTCAATAGAAATATGATGGCTTGTAACTTCATCTGTGATGCTCTGATCTTCACAACACACGTGACTTGATCTGGCCTTTCATTACCGTAAATATGTATCCCATCCTTTGTGATGGACTATGGCAGAAACAAAGCTAGCTTTTAGCCCCACAATGCAACTATCATAAGATTCGCCACTCGTAGAGAAACGTCTCCTTTAATAAATGTCTTAAGTGTACACAAGTGTCATTTTCCACACATAGGACACTGGCCTTTCATTACTTTAATATGTAACCCATCCTATGTGATGGAATATACGGGAAATCAGCTTGCATTTAGCTCCAGTGACCGCACACTGCGGGTGTACCTAACTTTGATACCTAAAAAACTGACATGTTATGATTGTTTTCGTGTTTAACCGGACTCATGACTTGATAATAGTCCAGGACTATTGTCAAATAGTGAATAGGAAGCTAAACGTCGTTTAATTTCATCTTCGATTTGTGTATTTGGGGTGATGGTTAGTGAGAGTAGTTGTGGTAGTAGTAGTTAGCGACGACAGGTGTGGTGACGGTGGTTAGTGAGAGTGGTAGTGTGGGTAGCAGGACCAGGTGTGGAGATACAGTTTACGCCATATACGGAGGCAGGGCATCACCTGGAGATTGGGCGGGTAGTTACGCCATTCACCTCCCTGCAGTTAAGAACGATAAAATAACTTATTAGGCATTAAAAAATAAACATAGTCCATATTTAGCCACATTTAACGGAATTCATTAGCTCGACAATATCTGACAAGTTTCAAGCACATACTGCTCCGGAATTTAGACAATGTGATCATTACTATCGTACCGCAAATGGAGCCTAGCTCACTGACAACAGCCCACACTCATACCTGTGATGCCTCTGGCCTGTTTCGAGAGTTCACCCTCGCAGCCTCGCTTGAAGCTAGACTTGCAACGCCAGGCAATCTTTATTTCTGTCACTCTTAATTTACAGCTAACTATAATAACATTTAAATGTGCTTATGCGTCTACTCTTTGCAAAATATAAAATGAGAAGCCATGTGTGAGATAACTATAAAGTATATTCATATTGATCAGGTAAACCTGTATGGGTTATTTATAATGAAAATGGAAGATAATCAAGTGATCTAAGAAAAGGAAGGTAGTTGAAGTTTCTTGGATCAATACTTCTTTGCCAGCATATACACATCTCTCCTTTGAAGGGCCATTTGCGAGATGATAATATCATGACTAAGAAAAACTAGTCTAACGTTCCCAGATGGGATTATTTACCCGTCACCGTCTGTGGAGACATTTCAGCATCACTCACGATGAGCCAGTTTGGTTATATATACGTGGAACAGGAGAGCAGAGAAGAGGCTGAGAGGTGTGTGTGAGGGTGGATGGAGGTGATAACACCAACACTCTTCCCTCTGGGAAGGTAACCTGTACTTACGCTGCGCGCCAGGCAACTTCATGCTTACAACTCATTCTGGACCTGCCCTGCTGCTCTCATTCGCTCAGCTCAAATGGATATATTGACCATGAGACCTTTATGTCGTAAGTGTGTCTCATTATGTTTTTTTAAAAGAATGGGAAAAACTGTAGTCTGCATTCATTAGTCAAAACAAGTTCTGTGAGGCATGCCAGATTCCTCCCGATGGTATGCTATCCATGTGCTTGCTTTCTCTCTCATCTCCCCCTCCCTTCTACTACTCCCCTCTCTCTCTCTCTCTCTCTCTCTCTCTCTCTCTCTCTCTCTCTCCCAGATACCTTATTGCCCAGTTGACATATATATTTATGGCTTCCCCAGTCTAGTAGTCTACAGGCCGCACTGCAGCAGCACCGGAGGGGTAATCTGTGATTCCGTCTGCTTTGCAATATTGAGAGTCAACAAAATAAGACACCAGATATAAGACATTAAAAAATAACCTAAATATTGTACAGAACAAAGGCTTTCGTATCTCATTTGCCTTCATACCGTCCCATATAAAAATTAGCTATCATGATGAAACTGATAAAGAAGATACTACTGCATGTTGCAGGCCAGAGGCTGGAGACTGATAAAGATAATGCTACATGTTGCAGGCCAGAGGCTGGAGACTGATAAGATAATGCTACATGTTGCAGGCCAGAAGCCGGAGACTGATAAAGATAATGCTACATGTTGCAGGCCAGAGGCTGGAGACTGATAATATAATGCTACATGTTGCAGGTCAGAGGCTGGAGACTGATAATATAATGCTACATGTTGCAGGCCAGAAGCCGGAGACTGATAAAGATAATGCTACATGTTGCAAGCCAGAGGCTGGAGACTGATAATATAATGCTACATGTTGCAGGCCAGAGGCTGGAGACTGATAAGATAATGCAACATGTTGCAAGCCAGAGGCTGGAGACTGATAAGATAATGCAACATGTTGAAAGCCAGAGGCTGGAGACTGATGAAGATAAGAATGTAATACTGCATGTGGCAGGCCAGAGGTTCAGTTGGATCTGTCTTTCTGAAGGATGTCAGCTGTGGTAGGTGAGAAGTCACAGATACCCAAAGCCCTGAGATCACTAGTTTCATGCACTATAATGTGTTCGGACCAGAAAGCTATGCATGGGGACTGCTGAAAACGTCCACTAGATTACGTAACTATCATATAGAATAGGGTAGCAGCACATTGCAGATATATCTAATTTTGATGAATAGTTTTTTTACAAGATTATTTTAACTAAGCACATTACAAATTGTAGTGTTAATTATTATCATCATTTTACTGGGGAAGCGCTAAACCCTTAGAGATCATACGGTAGGCGTAATTAGGGTACATGATTAGGATTAACTAGAGTTTTTAATGCCATTGTCAGTAAAATTACCTTTGGTCAAAAATGCATCAGTTGGTGGTGCAAATTCCTAGAGGTAACTGTACCTCGCCCAAGAACGACAGTGCTATTAATATATTATACTCATAGGAATCATACAACGCTTGGGAAATTGGATGTAGCTCCAAGCTTAGATCAAAAGCCCTTCACCAACATCATGGTATCATTATCTGTATAATGAATAATAAATACTTTGGCTGCTGTAGTGTCAGTCTCGCTTCGGTGTCTTAGACTATTAACTTCTATGTTACGTGAATACTACGATGGGAATACAAGCAAAATGGATTCTAATCCGTTATTCATGTTTTTGTTTTTCTTGAGCCTGTTTCCTGTTATAGTTACGAATAAGACTAAAGTTCCTTTTTTTTAATGTATGAATGTACTGCTTTAGTGTTCTCTCTAGTGGTGCCAGTGTTCTGTAAGTGTTGAAACTTGTTTTCTTCCTCAGATCGTATGTTGGACGATCTTAAAACTACAGTAGGCAGCGAAGGTGATAGGAGCACCCCAGACGTCCGCGCTGACACCACTCTCGTCTCCTCCTTCAGGTATAACACAATCACCTCTTTACAGACTGCCCATGCGTGTATGTATGTATGTATGCATATATATATATATATATATATATATATATATATATATATATATATATATATATATATATATATATATATATACACACACACACAGAGCACCTGGGTAATGAGAGATAATCAGGATTGATTCGAAAAGGGTAGCTCCAATTTCTTGGAACACGTGCCCTTCATTTTCATCAAAGCATCGGTTTAAAGGGTTGAAATAATTATAATAATAATGTCTTGTAGTTTGATTACATGTGTGTTAGAAGGACATTCAGAGATAATGTTGGGTAGGCTGGAGTTCAGGAAGGAAACGCTAAACCCATCCAACGTATCGCCAGTGTTTAATGGTTGTACAAACATGGATGCTATATTTCATTTAACAAATTATTTCTTCACTGAAAAACATTGTTTAATATTTTCCAAGCATCAGTATCGCTCGCCTCACTAAGGTAAGCTGTTTTTAAAGCTGTTGAATATATCTTAGAAGTATCGTCGTCAGAATTTTATAAAAGCCTCAATACATGTATTTACAGCACAACCTGTAAACGTATTATTGGTTTTAATATTAATAGACTCGTATTCATGGGGAAGCACTAAACCTGTTGGGGGTCATACAAAGTATGTGGAATTTGAGGTAATCAGCTTGATCCAAGGAATGGAAGGCTAGCTCCAATGTCTTGGATCAGGAGCCCTTCTTTAGTATCGAGGCAAGGGATGTCAAAAGGGACATTCCAGTTACCAAAACACGTCATAATAATATATGGTATTGACCTAGATGGTGCTGATCCAGTACCCTCCCCATCAAGGTGAGTACTTCAGTGCCAAGGAAGGGCTCTTGATCCAAATAATTGAAGCTCTCCTTACGTTCCCTAGGCGCAGTATGATTCTACGGGTTTAGTGCTAACCCCCACCCCCCCATGAATATAATAACCCAATATCAACCACTAACTTTTAATACTAAAATAACGGTTTTGTAATACTGCATTATGACAAAGGAGAAAAGATGAAAGTTGGAATCACCATCCCGCTGTGGATGTTGTGACTTTCATGATCACTACACCATATTTACCCAACTATCAATACAGGAATTGCAGGAACGTTTCATATATATATATATATATATATATATATATATATATATATATATATATATATATAGTTAGTCACAATGGTAATTGTATATTTATGTAAGGTATTGTGACCCATGTAAGCCATTGATATTATAAGTTTTGGGCATTGTATGTTTTAGGTATTGTAAGTCGTGTATTGTATACCTGGAGTATACCTGGAGAGGGTTTCGGGGATGAACGATCCCGCAGCCCGGTCTGTAACCAGGCTTCGTGGTGGATCAGGGTCTGATCAACCAGGCTGTTACTGCTGGCCGCACGTAAACCGACGTGCGAACCACAGCCCTGCTGGTCAGGTACTGACTTTAGGTGCCTGTCCAGAGCCTTCTTGAAGACAGCCAGGGATCTATTGGTAATCCCCCTTATGTATGCTGGGAGGCAGTTAAACAGTCTTGGGCCCCTGACACTTATTGTGTTGTCTCTTAGTGTACTCGTGGCGCCCCTGCTTTTCATTGGGGGGATGTTGCATTTCCTGCCGAGTCTTTTGCTTTCGTAGGGAGTGGTTTTCGTGTGCAAATTTGGTAATAATCCCTCTAGGATTTTCAAAGTGTATATTATCATGTATCTTTCTCGCCTGCGTTCCAGGGAATACAAATCAAATGCAGGTTTTAGGTATAAGTCTTGGGTATTGTAGGTTTTAAGTATTGTAAAATTTGTCTGTTGTAAATCTTGGGTATAAGTTTTTTATATTATAAGCCTTTTAAAGGTATTATTGGTTTTGTGTATTGTAAGAAGCGTTGTTTGACCCATCCGTGTTTACGCTTATTTGTTTAATAATAATAATAATATTAATAATAATAATAATAATAATAATAATAATAATAATAATAATAATAATAATAATAATAATATGCATCGTAAGTCTGGGGAAGTATGAAACCCATAGATTTAGATTGTGTCCTCGAAGCAGCTAATTTATTGTGCACCCTATACCCATCCTGTGGACGGTAGCGCAAGAGCATATGGATACACAGGTCTGGAAACTAGGCCCCAAAAGAGTTTACAATCTGGATTTAGATCTACAATTGACTTATTTTTTTGCAAGCCAATTTAGGAACTTTGGTTTATATGTCTGGCATCTTATTCTCATTAATAAGATATCTTGACATATCACGTAGGTTATTATACTATATCTATATTCCTCAATAAGTGGACAGTAAAGTACATATTGTTCAAGAAGTGACCATAAGGCTGGTCACATACCTTGCATTTGGTTTGTTCATCATCTGTTTGTCTGCTAAACTACCAGAGGTGAGGTACTTGTAACCAGGCACAGGCCTGGCTACTACAACATTAGTCAGTCTGTTTACATTACAAAACCCACACGAGGTCATACAACGCCTGGGC
This sequence comes from Cherax destructor, assembly GCA_009830355.1. NCBI lineage: Eukaryota > Metazoa > Arthropoda > Malacostraca > Decapoda > Parastacidae > Cherax > Cherax destructor. The sequence continues at coordinate 460,437 of WNWK01000293.1, read as the reverse complement.
AATGGAAGGTACAGTACTTGTTTGATCTAAGGTAACGCTGCTCACCCACTGAATTAATAAACCTGGAGCCTCTTTTTTGTCTTTGGCCTGTTTTGTGAGTAACTATTTCATTTTTTTCAAAGTCTGTGGACCCAGTTGCGCGTCTGTGTAGTAATTTGAGCTGCTGATTTTTCTGATTGGGTTATTTGGTATAGTTATTTACGGATTTAATGTTTAGAGGTTTAAAGCCTATCGATTGCACGGTGGTCATTTAATCTGTTATTCACCTGTGCACTAATATCAAGACTATTTTAATTCTTAAAATAGGGATTATAGTAAACAGAGATGCACATACCTTGGTGTCTATACCCTTTGTTTTCCTAAATTATTTGCTGCTATAAACTCTGTACTGAGGACCAACAAGGTGGGCGGAGAAAGCCATTTATGGAGAGGGAGAAAGTTGTCTGTACGGCTATACAAAATTGGCGAGACAGAAGGTAGAGTGGGAAGTCTAGTCCCCACAGCACTGCCCTATCTCACACACCCTCCACACGACCCTCACTTCACGCACCCACTATACGACCCTAACTTCACGCACACACCATACCACCCTTATTTCACGCACCCACCCCTATCACGCACGACCCACCACACCATCCCTATCCAACCCACCACATGACTACTGCCCAACCCACCACACACGACCTTTACGTCGCACTCCTTAGGCAACATATGAGCTCGTTTCCACATACTTCTGCCCATTTAACAGTAAAAAGAAAAAACTTGGGAGTTAATAGACTGTTTTGGGTTGCATCCTAAGAAAAATTGGTATGCATATATATATATATATATATATATATATTTATATATATATATATATATCATGTGCAAAATGTGACAGTGATATGTAAAATGCATGAGAAACTCCAGGTCTGTTAGGTAAATAATAATGGCACAATGTGATGTATCTAATAATTTTTTTTAATTAAATAGTGCAGGTAGACTAGTACCCAGAGTTACATTACCAAGTCTTGCTGATTTTTTTCATCACTTACATGTAAAGAAAGTTTACCTTTAAACTAATTAATGTTGCTAGAAAGGTCATTGTTAGTTAGTTTAATATCTTTATTATGCACCCCATATCCATCCTGTGGGCGGTAGTCAAAGGATTACAGAGGTACATAATGGGTCCAGGGACTGGGCACACACACACACGAGCGCGCGCGCACGCACACATATAGTTGTTAAATATCATTAGTTATGTGAAGGATGATTCCTTCCTCCCTCAATCGTGTCTTCAGTAAAGTTATGATAGAGCGTTCTCACAGTAATGCCAATTTGTATCTATAGAATTGATATAAGGAATGTGACTTTCGTTCCTCAAACACAGTGAGAGACAAATGCCTGACATAGTGCTTGATCTTTTATATGACTTTTTCCCTAACACTGTTAGAGAAAAGAATTAGGACTAATGTAATTATCACGTAATTTACTTATCTGAATAGATGGTCCCCGGATCAGCTGTTTTATGTGTACTCAGTAGGGGGGGGGGATTTTAAGAACAGCAACTTGAAGAACCTATGCGGTGTGGAGGAAGTACTCAAGAGGCTTCTTTTTTATTTATTTATTTAACCAATGCGTTTATACAGGGTTAGGCTAAGAGTCATGGGCGACACCTGAGTACCTTTGTTATGAAGATGTTTCGCCAACAATTTTTTTTTTTCAATTCATTGCCGAGATTGCTTACTGAAGACAGTAGAAGATGAGGTAATGAGTCCCTCAGCTTTAATACGTATTCAGTTGTGTTGATTCGTCTTGGCAGCTTCATTAACTGTCATTCACTGCAGAATGTTATCTTTTTGTTACGAGTTAATTATCGAGTCGGGATCATATGAATGTAACAGCACAAATAAAATTTAGTTTCCTATAATATTGACATAATTTGTTTCGCTGTTTAATAAAAAATCAGCTTCATTTTATATTGTTGATCACGTCAGGTATATTATTAAAATTGGATACACATATAATCAGTGTTCTGCTACCCTCTTCAATATAATAGTTAATTAGCTGGAACAAAAGCTATCACACAATATATTTCATATATTATATTGTTGATATGTGTAAGCCTGAGATAGGAAGACTACAGTAGGACAATACCAGATGATTACTTGCAAGGGATGGTCAACTTGTGGGCAATTTGGAGGTGAAAGAGATTGATGAACTCTGCTGATATAGAGTTCAAAACATACTGGTTTCCCGTAAATTATTATGAACTGTTGATCGAATTTATACACTGAATAGGTTATTAATGAATTTGCCATTTGTAGATCAATCAAATTATGGATCCTATTTAATACTGCCGATAAAAATAGTGATCATTTAGCACAATGGGTGAAGACCAGAGAGATGATTACACCAAGGAAGTGCGTTCCTACTCTGAGGGAAGTGTGTTTTTGTGTTAGCGAGATGTGTCTGTGCTGTTAGAGATATACGTTTGTAGTGTAAAGAACATAAGAAAGGGGGAGCACTGCAGCAGGCCTACTGGCTCATACTAGACTGGTCATTATCAAACCTGATAGGAAGTGAGAAATGGTATGGTGATACCCGACAAGATGTGGAAAAAGACGTTTCGCCACTCATGGCGAAACGTTTCCTTTAATAAATGTACTGAACTGTACATAAGTGTCTTTTTCCAATAGGAAGTGCGTTTGTGTTATTAGAACAGCGGAGCACTGCAATACGCCTGTTGTCCCAAGCTAGGCAGGGTCAACTCACACCCACTCATAGCAAGTGCGTTTGTGCTGTTTGGGAAGTGCGTTTGTACTAGTAGAGAAAGTGTTTTTGTGATGTATCAGGCACGGCACAAACACATTCCCATGATACAGAACGTCTCTGCCAGCGCATACTGTGCTGTCGGGAAAGTGTGATAATGCTATTTAGGTTTGCTAGGTGTATCATTACCTACGCCTGGCTTCTCTGTCCCGAACATTGAAAACACTCAGGCGGACTCTTGAGTTCCCAGGCGAATTAATTATTCACTTGGCCAAATGACTCCCTCGCGTGACTTAAGATCTCGCTCAAATCATAGAGCAAAACCACTAAGTTGTTGACCCACAGAGTGTAATGTCAGAAAAGGCGCGGAGACTCAGTTTAATGAAATCTTTATTTTGACCAAACCCATCTTATAAACCTAACCTAACTAACGCATTTTCTTTAGCCAATTTCTACTAAATATTTCATAGATCAGTTTAAATTTATTTAATATTACTTAAAATCATATATATATATTATATATTGTGTGTGTGCCAAACAATCAGTATAAAGCGAATGACTATAATTGAAAAAAAAAGTGAAAAGATGAAAACTTAACACTTTAGCATAATTGCCCAAATATCTTCGGAGTAACTAGAGAAATTTCAAGAACACATTTAATAGATTCCTTAATAAAGTGCTTAAATGTGTAGGAGTAACCTGGCTTAGGTCGGTACACACCAGTTGGTTTACCATTATTATTATTATATTCACGGAGAAAAGCTAAACGCTTGAAGTTCCTAAACCTGTACTCCCTAGAACGCAGGCGGGAGAGATACATAATCATATACACTTGGAAAATCCTAGAGGGATTAGTACCAAACTTGCACACGAAAATCACTCCCTGTGAAAGCAAAAGACTCTGCAGACGATGCAACATTCCCCAAATGAAAAGCAGGGGTGCCACTAGCACGATAAGAGACAACACAATAAGTGTCAGGGGCCCCAAGACTGTTCAACTGCCTCCCAGCATACATAAGGGGGATTACCAATAGACCCCTGGTTGTATTCAAGCAGGCACTGGACAGGCACCTAAAGTCAGTACCTGAACAACCGGGCTGTGGTTCGTATGTCGGTTTGCGTGCGGCCAACAGTAACAGCCTGGTTGATCAGGCCCTGATGCACCATGAGGCCTGGTCACAGACCGGGCCGCGGGGGTATTGACCCCCGGAACCCTCTCCAGGTAAATCGTTGGGGTTATACACCGCCTGAGTTTCTCTAATTCATTAAGTTCGCCTTAAGAAAGCGACTAGACTGGGAAACACTCAACAGTGCTTCTTTCATATAAAGTTAATGATTTTATGATTTATTATCCACGAGAAAATAATTTTTCTGATTTGATACGAGGAATGGAGCTCTCATGATTCAGCTGCTCAGATGAAAGTGTATTTGACCATGACACTATTATGATACACGTCTTGCCCAGCGGGACATCAATCACTCCAAGAGTACCGGAAATGGATAACAATATGAAATGACGATGGACTAAAACCAGTATGATCCGTCCGTCAGCTTGTTAATTTTAGTGTAGGTATCTGATAAGTGTACCTATGACCTGTGAGATTCGTATTGGTCTCCAGTTGTTAAGGTGGGTGTTTACAACAGCAGCTTGGCATCATCAGCTGGGTGGGTACCCAGCTTGGCAGGTCGCCAGGCACCCCTGGGCTTCTTTCCATGCATTTGCTTGCTTGGTTGCTTCTCAGAAAACCATTCTTATGTTATGCAAACAAGCACTACATAGCATCTGTAGTATAAGCAATGTTAGTTACCATTTTGTCCTAGGCACATGTCGATTAGACACTAGGCCTGTTGTATGTATGTGTGTGTGTGTGTGTGTGTGTGTGTGTGTGTGTGTGTGTGTGTGTGTGTGTGTGTGTGTGTGTGTGTGTGTGTGTGTGTGTGTGTGTGTGTGTGTGTGTGTGTGTGTGTGTGTGTGTGTGTGTGTGTGTGTGTGTGTGTGTGTGTGTGTGTGTGTGTGTGTGTGTGTGTGTGTGTGTGTGTGTGTGTGTGTGTGTGTGTGTGTGTGTGTGTGTGTGTGTGTGTGTGTGTGTGTAACGAAACACTTCGAAATATTTCGGCCCCGCCGGGAATTGAATTGTTTATTATTATTATTACTATTATTATAAATAATGGTTATTTAAGCTTCTAATTTGTTGTAATGTGCCGCATCTACTCTTTACTCTCCTTATAATAATAATAATAATAATAATAATATTTTTATTTGGACATGATACAAAGAATTACATTTGGTTATTGAGATTACATGAGGTGTACATGCCAAAAGCCCCTAGTATTCAGGTATACACAAATACAGTTACATAGATTATTATTATTATTATTATGGGGAAGCGCTAAACCTGTGGGGGGATTATTATTATAATAAAAAAGAAGCGCTAAACCACAAGGGTTATACAGCGCAGCACCCATGGGGGGAATGGAATGTATTTAGGCTTAATTCAAGGAACTGGAGCACAGATCCAATTCCCTAGATTAAGAGCCCCTGACCAGCGTCAAGGAACCTCCTTTGAGGGGCTTGTTCCTGTTAAGAGACGGTATCAGATACCGTGGCATATTTCACATCTTGTTTCATTTATGTACTACTTCTTTTACTGTTTCTCTCTTCAAGTCTCAGGCTATTTGCACCTTCAATCAGTCTGACTTTACTTACTTTCGCTATCAGTGTCATTTTGATCATATTAGCCTTGCTTTTACCTCTTATTCACACTAAAGACCTATATTTTGATGGTGCTTGCATTTCCTTCAGAGGACCGGTAGGGGTCATACAGCACCTGGGGGAGTGGGAGACAATCAGGTTCCATTCAAGGAAATGGAAGATAGATAATTTTTTTGGGATCGAGAGCCACTCAGCGACATCAAGGCACTTTCCTTGATGGTGTCCTTGCATTATATTACTTCCTTCAACCTGTATTACCTTTTCTGAGGTTTTCTTACTCCACTAGTGGTCACTTGAAAGTCTGCAACTCAAATATCTTTCATCCGCATTTTGTACAGGCTAACCTGAAATTGTTTGCAAATGAAAGCTTCATGGTAGTCATGCAGACCTGAACATTGATTAAAAAAGAAACATCAAGCAGGAGACCTTTATTAATACATGAGGGTTTATCAAGTATTAATAAAAGTCTCTATTAGTTACGATTTTTTTTTAACCACTTGTCGGATACGCCATAGTTCAGCTACTGAACATTGATTCTTGACTTTTATTTATTTCCCCCTTCCCTCTCTGCCCTGCCCCAGAACTTCCTTATGCGACGACAGACCCGAGAGCTTCGTGGAAATTTTCAGGTAACTTGTGAAGCGACCATCTGAAGCAGTGTGAGCACAGCCTAGCATGTAAACGCCCGCCGCCCAGGCATTGCTTGTTAACCTGGTGTGTGGTAGTAGGAGTTTAGTAAAGTCTGTGCTGCTCGAAATTGTCAATATGACAGCAATCGGAAATCTTTTTATACTTCATAAGATTACCAAACGAAATGCATACTAACAGAGGAGAGGTTACCTCTACTACCAATATAATATGTTGTATCAGTATTGGCATTTTGGCAAAATAAACAATCTTACACACAGACAAGAAAAAGCTTGTGGGTTGAAGAGCACATATGAAAAAACTGCAGTAGAATAGTGGAGCTCCGTAGAATTGCTTTCAGTATATTTGTAGTTTTTTTTTGTGTTATTGCTGTGACAGCTCTGTTGCACAGATAGATATTAAATTTTAGTTCGGCATGCCAGCTTTATGTTAGTCTATGCCAGAACCAGTGCATGAGAGATGAGGTATAGGTATAAGGGTCTGAGCATGTTGGCATCCCACCATGCAGCCGCATGTTCGAGATCTTAATGTGTATACTCCTGTTTATGACAGCCTATATATTTCCCTTAATCTCATATAAGATGGCTTTTGGACATTTGCTAAAAAATATCGTTATTTTAGGTTGATGTGACAGGTGCATGGTGACATTACAAAAATAGGTAGATCCAATGAAAGGGAAGAGAGTTTCATTTCTTTGGATCAAGAGCCCTTAACCAGCATCAAAACACCTCACCATTGAAGGGATGTGATGATGCAAAACATTACAATTCTTTTATTACTTTAGAGTTATGTTTCAGTCTTTGCATTTTCATAAAATCAAGGTGGCAGCGATCCTTTCTGGAATAAATTGCCTCTTGTGGAATATTCAGAGGTTATATTTGTCACTTCTCAGGCTACTCCACATGTTTCAGACTACACCACATTGATTATAATCATATATACCTCACTAAATTCTACTAATAAATGACAATAATTGGCACAGGAGTTCTTCCCGCAACGAGGGTCGAAGTGGGTCCAGGGGTGGGTCACGCAGCGGCAGTGCTCTTGCGGGTATAGAGGACGGTGGTCATGTAAGACATACCCGCCGTGAGTACTGCACTCCAGACAGCAAGACTCATGTCGTCTCCGAGAAGTACGAGTATGATACAGGCGACACCAGCAAGGTCAGTCACTCCATCAGTAGTAGTATTTTCCAGGGCAAGCGCTGAACCGGGATTGGGAGGGAAGGGGGTGATTTATACAGGACCTGAGGAGTGGAAAGCAGTCAGAATGGATCCAAGGAAGCAGAAAATATATCCAGTGTCCATGGATCAAGACTACTTTTGAAGGATGTTATCGAATGAAATTAAATATTTTGCCGATAAGTACACACTCATTGAGTTTTTTCTTTGATTTTATCTTAATAGTTCTTGTTCTTATTACTTTTCCTTTCATATCCATGGGGAAGTGGAATAAGAATCTTTCCTCCGTAAGTCATGCGTGTTGTAAAAGTCAACTAAAATGCCGGGAACAATGGGCTAGTAACCCATTTTCCCTTATAGATTATTAATAAGGAAAAGAAGAAAACCATCAAAGTGGGATGTTTGAATGTTCATGGATGTTGTGTGAATGATAAGAAAGAGATGATTGTGGATATTATGAATGAGAAGAAGCTGGATGTCCTGGCCTTAAGTGAAACAAAGCTGAAGGGGGTAGGAGAGTTTCAGTGGGGAGAAATAAATGGGATTAGGTCAGGGGTTTCAAACAGAGTTAGAGCTAAAGAAGGAGTAGCAATAATGTTGAGGGATAAGTTATGGCAGGAAAAGAGGGATTATGTGGTGTAAAATAAGGGTTGGATGTGAAAAGTGGGTTATAGTAAGTGTTTATGCACCTGGAAAAGAGAGAAGTATAGAGGAGAGAGAGAGAGATTTTGGGAAATGTTGAGTGAGTGCATGGGAAGTTTTGAACCAAGTGAGAGAATACTTGTGGTTGGGGATATCAATGCTAAAGTGGGTAAAAATATTGTGGAGGGAGTAGTAGGTAAATTTGGGGTCTGGGATATTGACAGTTTGGAGGGACTATTCTAAACTGTCATATCTGAGCACCTCTGCAAAGACAGTGATTATGTATGAGTGAGGTGAAAGTGTTGAATGATGATGAAAGTATTTTCTTTTTGGGGATTTTCTTTCTTTTTGGGTCACCCTGCCTCGGTGGGAGATGGCTGACTTGTTAAAAAAAAAAATTAAATTATTTTTTTATTTAAAATTAGCGTACAAAAATTACATTAGTAATTAGAAAGCCCGTAGGATGAACAACATTTGGGCAAACTTTGACTAGTATAAAGACTACATATAATTATTTTTTTAAAGTCAATACAAAAATTACAAGAATATTCATTAAAGTGAATGTAGTTGATTGTGTAAAAGGTTGAACGTTGCTAGTTTATGTTCTTACACTTACAATGCAATACGATGTACGTTATCTCCTTACAACATAATATCAGAATGAAGGGATTGTAACAATCCTCCCAACCCTCTCTTGACTCACGAAATCTTAATAACACGATGGCAACCAAATCATGGAACGGGTGGGATTTTATCCTATGGCAAGTGAGTCCTAAAACTCACAGGCCAGTGCGTTAACCACTCAGCCAGTTGACTGGCCCATGCTAACCTCTCTATGGTGTATAGAAATATATCTAGTTGGATAAAATTTATTAGAGCCAGCTGGCTGAGTGGTTAACGCACTGGTGTGGAAGTTTTAGGACTCATTTGCCATGGATTCAAACCCCAACCCGTTCCATAATTTGTTTGCAATTGTGTTATTACGATCTCTTGAGCCACTATGGCGGCTTTGAGAGGACTTGAGCTAGAGTTCACCACAGCCATGCTGCTGTGGGATTCATCTGTAAAAACCTGCATTTGTGGTCACTGGGGCCCGTGCTAACCTCCCTATGGTGTATAGAAATATACCTAGTTGATGAATCTTATTAGAGCCAACTGGTCAAATGGTCAATGCACTGGTCTGTGAGTTTAAGGACTCACTTGCCATAGGTTCAAATCCCACCCATTCAGTGATTTGATTTTTTTCCAACCCTTTCTCTCTTGTTGCACATCTGTTCCTTTGTCATAGAACACTAACAAGTTAGTAAAACAAGATTTGCCATCATAAAAATCTGAAAGGGTCTTAAGAAGCAAGATTGCCAACTACTTGGATACCCATCAGTTGCACAACCCAGGGCAACATGAATTTAAACCAGGTAGCTCCTGTCTCTCACAACTACTGGATCACTATGACATGGTCTTGGATGCATTGGAGAACAATTAAAATGCAGATGCAGTATACACAGACTTTACAAAAGCCTTCGACAAGTGCGATCATGGTGTAATAGCACACAAAATGCGTGATAAAGGAATAACAGGAAAAGTAGGTAGATGGATCTATAACTTCCTAACAAATAAAACACAAAGAATAATAGTAAACAGAGTAAAGTCAGAGGAGGCTACAGTGAAAAGCTCTGTTCCACAAGGTACAGTACTCCCCTCCATCCTTTTCCTCATCCTCATATCTGACATAGACAGAGATGTAAGCCACAACACTGTGTCCTCCTTTGCTGACGATACCAAAATTTGCATGACAGTGTCATACATTGAGGACACTGCAAATCTCCAAGCAGACATAAACCAAGTCTTTAAATGGGCATCAGAAAGCAATATGAAGTTCAATGAAGACAAATTTCAATTACTCGCTATGGAAAACTCGAGGAAATAAAAACTGTATCGGAGTATAAAACAAATTCCAGTCACACAATAGAGTGAAAAACTAATGTGAAGGACCAACGAGTGGTAATATCAGAGAATTTCACCTTCAAAGACCACAACAATGTATCTACCACATCTGCTAGGAAAATGATAGGATGGATAATGAGAACATTCAAAACTAATGATGCTAGGCCAGTAATGATTCTCCTCAAATTATTTGTGCTCTTTAGGCTGTAATGTTGCTGTACACTAATGGCCCCTTTCAAGGCAGGCGAAATTGCAGACCTGAAGAATATACAGAGAACCTTTACTGCACATATAAGTACCATAAAGCACCTAAATCACTGGGAATGGTTGAAGGCCCTCAACCTGTACTAAATCCTATAAATACTCATGTATCTTTTATCCAGGTACATCTGTTTGTGACTCGATAAAGCCCACTGCGTGGACGAAACGTTGTCAATGAAGGATCACATTATACTGCTTATGTGTTTATTTTTCCAACCTGTACTCCTTGGAATGCAGGCAAGAAAGATACATGATAATATACACTTGGAAAATCCTAGACAGACTAGTCCCAGATCTACACACTGAAATCACTCCCTTCAAAAATAAAAAGACTTGGCAGGCAGTGCAACATCCCCCAATGAAAAGAAGGAGCGCCATGAATACGCTGAGACAACACAATAAGTGTCAGGGGCCCAAGACAGTTCAACTGCCTCCCAGCATACATAAGGGATGATTACCAATAGATCCCTGTCTGTTTTCAAGAGGGAGCTGGACAGACACCTAAAGTCAGTACCTGACCAGCTGGGCTGTGGTTTGTACATCGGTTTGCGTGCAGCCAGCAGTAACAGCCTGGTTGATCAGGCCCTGATCCACCATGAGGCCTGGTTATGGACTGGGCTGCAGAGGTGCTAGGATATTCGCTTCTACCCAGTCTGCTCACTTCTCTTCCACTCCTTTTTTTTGCCACCTTGCATCCTTGGGTGAACCAAGGGATCTCTTTGTGTATTGTTTCTGCATCTTATTGTCATGAAGGCCTCCTCAGCTTCCCTGCATTTTCCAGCTAGATACTCATTATCTCATCCACTGACTTATCTTACAGTTCACTGTCCCAATCCACTACATTCAGGAAGTCTCTTAACCCCTCAAAATTTACCCTTCTAAAGGCTGACTTTTTACTCTTTGTCCACCTAATGTATTTTCCTCTGCCTTTAGTTCTGTTAGGTACTCAAAGTTCAACACCGCATGATCAGTAGTGCCCAGATGGCTATCACATTCTATTTCACCTATGTTTGATATGCCTGTGGTAAACACTAGGTCTAGTCTTGTTGGCTTGCCATTTCTCCCTCTCTTGTCATCTCCTTAATATACTGACTTGGAAAGTTCTCTAATCACTTCAGTCAACTTAGCCCTCCATATTTCTGGACTCCCATGTGGGTCCCAGTTCTCCCAATTCATTTCTCTCTGATTGAAATCTACCATTGTAAGTAGTTTTGCATTAGTTTTGCTTCTGCTATATGGGTGAGGGAGTGGGTGACAGGGAGGGTATGGCAAGGGAGTGGGGGAGGGGGAGGAGAATGGGGATGGGGATGAAGTGTTTACTTGAATCTTAGTTGGCACAGATACACCTTCCATTTGGGTGAGCTACATCACCTCAGTGGTGGTTTTACTGCTGCTTGTTATTAACGAAGGTCTGCAAGTGGGATTTCCACTTAGACTAACATCATTTTCCTTGTTTTGTTAATTACTTTTGCATGTTCTATGACAGCTTGATATTGAAGATAAAGCCATTATGTCAAATACATTTTTAGTTATACAGTGGTACCTCGAGTTATGATATTTTTTCGTTCGAGAATGCTGTTCAAGTGCCATTACCAAACGAATTTATCCCCATAAGGAATAATGTAAAATAGACTAGTCCTTTTACACCCCCAAAAATATACTTACAAAAGCATTTAAAAAATAAACTTACATAAAAGGGCGATTTTGGGGACCATCGTAACTCGAGGTACCACTGTACTTTTTAAATAAGAAAATTGTATCCATTTGGCCAGATATGGGAGGCTAGAGTATTCTTCAGCATTACCTGACATACACTAATAGTCACTTTAAGTTCATTTAGTTTATAGTATGTGTGGGACTCCATTTTTCAGACAAATCATTACCAGAAGAAAATCATGAAGTCGACTTACTCGACGTATAACTCACTGAGTGCTGGCAGCCTGGAAGACAGGCCCTCACTCGCCCCTGAATCTTCACCTCAGGTCTCCCCACAAGCTCCGCCAGACACCAAGGGTAAGCAACTTGTTATTCACCTCATTTTTTATAATACTATATACTACAGTTTTTATTTTCTCTTTGCCAGATTCATTCTAGTTTGATCAATGTGTATACATACGTATACAGTATTTGTTTTTATATTTTATTAATTAAAAATATCATTTTGCATCAAGATAAAAATAGTTAAAGGTATAATTTGTAACAAAAGAGCTTCAAACAATTTTAAAGCTCAAAAACATTAAGCAGTGAGGATAACAAGTACAGTGGTACCTCAAGTTACAAGCTTAATTCATTTCAGAAGGCTGTTCGAGTGCCGATACCGAATGAGTTTGTTCCCATAAGGAATAATGTAAATTAGATTAATCCGTTTCAGACCCCCAAAAATACACTTACAAAAGCACTTACAGAAATACACTTACATAATTATTCGAGTTGGGAGCTGCTCGTATGTCGAGGTACCACTGTATATAAACTGTATACATTACATGATCAATTAAAAAAAATGACTATTAAAAGCCAGACAATTACTGGTAGGCTTCCAACTCACTGCTCACCATTAGACATTGGATATACAGTAATAATAATAAGAATATCAATTCATATATTAAAACATCAACTTCACTAGAGATGAATTACTTGTCTTGCATTGGTGGGTTATATTAAATCTTGCATGGATTAAATAGTTTGTCTTATGAAATGCCATATACAGTAGTCAGTTAGATGGCATTCAGACTAGCAAATTTTGTTAGGCAATTTTAGAAACATATGTATTTCCAGAAAACGCTTTTTACACACTTTAAGCAGTCTGTGGTAAACTTACTGTACTGAAACTGCTCTAAACAAAAGATGATGCTAACTAAATCTAACATACATAACTAAATAATGTACTGTAGAGTTTACAGTAGTACATTATTCATTATTATTTATACAGGTATAACACTGATTCTCTGGCACTCTTAGTTTCTAAGACTTGCCTGAATATTGATTTTTCTGGACCAACAGAGGTCATATAATAATAATAATTCAACAATACACTTCTGACCCACTACTTGTACACTTCCTGTGTCTCTAAAGCATGTTCTTGCCCTTTGATTAATTCACCTGACAACTCAGATTAATTCACTTGAAAACTCAGTTAACCTGTCAAGTGCCATAGCTATTGACAAGTTAATATATCTATTAATCATAACCATATTCTAGGGTTATAAGTTACCAGAATATGGTAAGAATTGCACAAAATCAAGGGACCACCACCAACAATTGCAGTGTTAACAATATAAGCAAATATGTGCTCTTCATACAGTGCCATCTGTGACCGTTTTTGTAATTATGTCCAGATGAAAATAGGTACTGGACCATCTGTTGCAGGAAAATTGATGTTGTACCTGTATTTACCTTGGTTCATATAATTTAAATAAATGAATATTTACTTATGCTGTATTTCAAGTTAAAAGTAACCAGAAAAGACAATTTTGTCTCTTAAGATACAATAATGGAACAAAATGTCATGCTTTTAGGCAGAGTTTGAGATCTTACAAAGTCACAACTTTTTTCTAATATAAGTGGAGTATACCTTCATTGTTGCAATAACTCCATGAAAATTGGTCTAAATTAATAGAGTATTCCAGTGATATTAAATAATGGTAAGTAAATTTAGGCTGCTCTGATTGGTTAGGTAGAATTATTCTAAAATTATATTACAGTGGAACCTCGGTTTTTGTTTTTAATTCGTTCCAGAGAGTCTGACGAAAACCAAATTAGACGAAAACTGAAGAAATAATGTAAATCCAATTAATTCGTTGCAGACACCCAAAAATATTAACAAAAAATACATTTTATAGAGAATAGCTATAGTTTTACATACAGGAAACAATGAGAAATAAATTAAAGCACTAATTTTAATAGATAAATGAACATTTAAATCAGTTTTACCTTTATTGAAGATTTATTGGCGTATGGAAGACGGCAAGGAGGGGAGACGGAGGAGAGTTTATTGTTTGGAAGGAGAATCCCCTTTCATAAGGACTTCAGGTATCAAGTCCCTATCCGGGGTTACTTCCCTTCTTTGTCTTTTACTGGCACTAGGACCAGCTTGAGTGTCACTGGACCCCTGTCGCACGAAAAATCTGTCCAGAGAGGTCTGTTTCTGGCGTCTCTTTAAGATTTGCCAAAAATGGGACACGGCATTGTCATTGAACATGTTGCAGACAGGGCTTGCAACAGCTTTGTTAAGATGATATTTCTCCACAAAACTTTGCACCTCATTCCACTTTGCACAAATGTCCTTAATCACTGAAGAAGGCACATTCTCCCCTCTCTCTTCTTCCCCTGAAGTAATTTCCTCAGCTGCGATCTGTTGCTGTTCCAGTTGAAAGTGTTGCAGCTCTTCAGTGGTTAGCTCTTCCCTGTGGTCGTCCACCAACTCTTCCACATCCTGGCCACTCACATCCAACCCCATGGAACCAGCCTCTGCTGGCCTTAAATTCACTAACAGCAGCACTTGTTCCAGGCATATCGCCTCCACAACACTATCTCCCGCTAACTGTTTTTCGTTGATCCACACCAACAACAACTTCTCGACATCTTCAATTGTTTGCGATCTCTGTTTCGTTAGCACACTTACCCCTTTTGCAACATCAGATTCCTTGATTTCTTTTTTCTTTGCCTGGATGGAACTGATCGTTGATGAGGACTTCCCGTACATCCTGACGAGATCGACCACACGTACGCCACTTTCTTGAATTCTATCGTGATTCTCACCTTCTTTATCAAAGGGCTGGCACTTGGAACTTTCTTTGGCCCCCATGGTGGCTTATTTAGCAGTCGCACTCAATAAACAAGCACAAAAAAAATTGATTATTACGAAGTGTTTCGTATGAATGCGCAGGGTAATGTTCACTTGACAAGAAACAAAGTCAGACTGACTCAAAATGTGTGCATGGGATGCTTTGTGTGGGCGCAGGCAGGCGGACACGTTCAGTACGGCGGACAAAAACCAAGGTGATGAACGAAAACTGGGATAATGTTTTGACGAAAAGTTATTGAAAACCAAATTTGACAAAAACCAGGGCAAATGAAAACCAAGGTTCCACTGTATGTTCATTATAGAAAGGTTTTGGCACATAATCTAGAAACACATATTATAATATAATTTTTTGAAAATGTTATTTATTAGGGCATGACATTTACAGTATATCAAGAGATGTGCAATCTTCCTCATTGGGTGTGTATACTGAGGGGTGTCTGTCTCAGTCTACAAAACTTAAGACTAATAATTTATTGATAAACAATATGGCACATAGCATACATAATACAGTGGTACCTCGAGTTACGATGGTCCCCAAAATCGGCCTTTTATGTAAGTTTATTTTTTTAAATGCTTTTGTAAGTAGTATATTTTTGGGGGTGTAAAAGGACTAGTCTATTTTACATTATTCCTTAAGGGGATAAATTCGTTTGGTAATGGCACTTGAACAGCATTCTCGAACGAAAAAATATCGTAACTCGAGGTACCACTGTACATGTATAACTCTGAATTCATTCACAATATGAAGAGCCAGATGTGAATGTGGGGAGGTGCGTGAGGCATTACATAGCTGGAACTGACGAGATCATGACAAAAAAATTTAAAAGCAGGGGGGGATATAGTGTTGGAGTGGTTGGTATTTTTGTTCAATAAATGTATGAAAGAGGGAGGGTACGTACGAATTGGCAGAGCTTGTACAGTTCTTTATATAAAGGGAAGGGGGACAAAAGAGATTGTAAAAATTATAGGGGAATAAGTTTACTGAGTATTCGAGATTGTAAAAATTATAGGGGAATACGTTTACTGAGTATTCCAGGTAAAGTGTGTGGTAGGGTTATTATTGAAAGAATTAGAGGTAAGACAGAGAGCAGGACTGCAGATGAACAAGGAGCTTTAGAATGGTAGGGGATGTGTAGATCAAGTGTTTACATTGAAGAATGTATGTGAACAGTATTTAGATAAAGGTAAGGAATAACAAAAAAGGCACAATACCGTGACTGGAACAATACACACACAACCCGCACATATAAAAGGGAGGAGCTTACGACGACGTTTTGGCCCGACTTGGACCATTTACAAAGTCACACTAACACCCTCCCCTGTCTGCCTGCCTATAAATACCCCTTCCTCCGTCTCTGTGTGTTAGTGTGACTTTGTAAATGGTCCAAGTCGGGCCGAAACGTCGTCGTAAGCTCCTCCCTTTTATATGTGCGGGTTGTGTGTGTAAGGTAAAGTTTTCATTGCATTTATGGATTTAGAAAAGGCATATGATAGGATGGATAGGGGAGCAATGTGGCAGATGTTGCAAGTGTATGGAATAGGTAGTAAGTTGCTAAATGCAGTAAAGAGTTTTTATGAGGATAGTGAGGCTCAGGTTAGGGTGTGTAGGAGAGAGGGAGATTACTTCCCAGTAAAAGTAGGTGTTAGATAGGGATGTGTAATGTCACCATGATTGTTTAACATACAGTATGTATTTATAAATGGGGTTGTAAAAGAAGTAAATGTTAGGGTGTTGGGGAGATGGGTGGGATTAAATTATGGGAAATCAAATACAAAATGGGAGTTGACACAGTTACTTTTTGCTGATGATACTGTGCTTTTGGGAGATTCTAAAGAAAAGTTGCAAAAGTTGGTGGATGAGTTTGGGAGGGTGTGTAAAGGTAGAAAGTTGAAAGTGAACATAGATAAGAGTAAGGTGATGAGGGTATCAAACAATTTAGATAAGGAAAAATTGGGTATCACATTGGAGGGAGGGATTATGGAAGTGAATGTGTTCTGATATTTCTGAATTGATGAAGAAAAAAAGGTGAGTGGTTCTTTGAGGTATCTGTGGAGACAAATTTTTTTTATCCACGGAGGCAAAGAAGGGAATGTACAAGAGTATAGTGGTACCAAAACTTATATGGGTGTGAAGCATGGGTTGCAAATGCTGAAGCAAGGAGGAGGCTGGAGGCAGTGAAGATGTGTCTAAGGGCAATGTGTGGTGTAAATATTATGTAGAAAATTCATTGTGTGGAAATTAGAGAGGATGAAGCAAATAGAATGGAGAATGTATAAATCTGTAGGGAAAGGAAGGAAAGTGGGGTAGGGGTCGTCCTAGAAAAGGTTGGAGGGAGGGGGTAAAGGAGGTTTAGTGGGCGAGGGGCTTGGACTTTCAGAAAGCGTATGTGAGCATATTAAATAGGAGTAAATGGAGACAAATAGTTTTTGGGACCTGACGAGCTGTTGGAGTGTGAGCATGGTAATATTTTATGAAGGGATTCAGGGAAACCAGTTAGCTGGACTTGAGTCCTGAAGGTTTAAAGGAGTGGTTTGGGATATTGGCTGTTTGGAGTGACATCTAAACTGTCGTATCTGAACGCTTCTGCAAAGACATTGATTATGTATGAATGATGGTGAAAGTGTTGATTGATGAAAGTTTTTTTTGTTTCTTTTTGGGTTTTTCTCTCTTTTTGGGTCACCCTGCCCCGGTGGGAAACAGCCGAAGTGTTAAAAAAAAACTAATTAGTATGTAATACATAAAATTGAAATTCAAATAGATTTCCAAGCACTCTTGCCTAAAAGCAGACATTCACCACAGTATGTTATGTCATTTAAAGATTTAGACACATCCATAATGATAAAAATTAACCTAACCATAGTTATAGTATGATAAATCTTGCTGTTTTACTGAAAACAGTTCACAGTTTGCTCATCAGGATAGTTTTGTATCATTTTGTGATAATTGTATCATTTCATGAGTGTACATGAATGAAAAAATACCATTTTGGATATATGAATTATTCGTTTATATAAAATTCCAAAAATATAGCATTTTACACAATTTTGTTTTACTTCAAGCACGCTAGCTTTTTGATAGTTTTATTTACAGTACATGCAACATAGTATATTAATATATTTTTTGATTGCAATTAACAGTTGACAGTATAGGATATTAGCCTTACTTTCACTAAAGTAACTAGTACTACATGCAGAATACCATGTTATGAATTACTGTACATTAAAAAAATTGATTTAGAATTATATTTTTACAGTTGATCGTTGTAAAGGAATGGTAATTAATACAATGAAAGTTGGTTTAAGATAGGAATAGGTGTGTAGCATGTTGCTGTGGCATGATCACAATTTTACTTAATATTTATCACAATTATTCTTGTTTCTAGTTCCTTTTCTCAACAAGTTCCAAAGCTGTTATTCCTTTGCTTCAACTATTGATCTTATTTTGCTGTAATAGAATATAGTAGTAGAAGCATATGTCAATAAAATGTTTTAGATTTTTGTATGAATTTAGAAACTGCTTCTTTGAGCTAAGCATTGTTATTAGTTCATAGCATATCAAGAAGGCCTCAACTTAGTCTTTACCCATAAATTTTTTTATATATCTGTATGAGCGCAGGGTAACTGATGACCATTGAAACAAAATATCAGCGCTACCTTTTCACACACTAACTTGTACTTAACAACTCATTTCCAGTTATCAGTGCTTCCCAGAAAGTAGCAAACAAATTGGTTGATGCCCTGGCCAGTATAGGTGAGGTGGAATGTTGTGTTGATACCCTCACTCCCTCCCACATGCTGCCGGTGTAGGGGCGATCCTCTCTAAAATAATAAGAATTTGTTATGCTATCTTGTGTTTGTGTGCAAAGCTGGGGTGCTGTCTATCTTGATCTGTTTGTCTCTTATGTTCTGTCATATTGTGCTTGGGTTCCCTATGTGTTTTTAAAAGTGGGATGTCTGCTCCACTCTTATACAGTGGACCCCCGAGTAAGGAGCAAAATTCATTCCAGAAGCCTGCTCAAGTGCCATTACCGAACGAATTTACTCCCTTAAGAAATAATGTCAAGTAGGTTAGTCCATTTCAGACCCCCAAAAATACACTTACAAAAGCACTTACAATATTATACTTACATACGTACATGTAATTGTACGATTTCCGGGGTGCTCGTTACTCGGGGGTCCCCTGTACTTGATAAACTTCAAATTCTAATATTGTACATCAGTACGATAGAATATACATGAAAATCATGAATTAAACTAGAAGTCACTATTTGTTTGCAATAAACAACAAAATATGGTGAACATTTCTAAATAGAGAATTATGGTGTCACTGCTATAAATACATTTTTACTTGTCAAAAATGTCTCATAATTTAAAGTTTGCAGTAAGAGAGGAACCAGGCACTGTATACGTATACAATGGACCCTCGGTTTTCGTTGAAAATTATTTCCAGAATGCTGTTTGAGTGCCGTTACCGAACGAATTTGTTCCCATAAGGTCAAATGTACATTAGATTAGTCATTTCAGACCCCCAAAAATACACTTACAAAAGCACTTACGAAAATACACTTACATAATTGTTCGAGTTTGGAGGTAAATGAAAACCGAGGATCCACTGTATTCCTGAAGCCAAATTTCTGAAAATAATATGCTGTGGTCAGTAAAAGTATGTAGTCACAAAATTAAATAATTTTTGTTCATTCAGACCTGATATTGTTCTTTGAAATTTGGCAAACAATGATTGTGATGTGACTTAGGTTCTGTCAGGACCTTTTGTTATGGTGGTGGATGCAGCTGGGGTACTTGTGCCAGCAATGGTCTTTGGTGATGGTAATCTGTTTCTGTGTGTGCATATACATGTTCTTAGAAAAAAATGTAGTAAATTAGCTAACATTCTGTATTGTAATATGTTTTTCTGCAGTATTTATCATAACTTTTAATCTCTAACTCACTTCAAGTGACTTTTACTGGATATTGTTGATATTTATTAGTCCTTCAACTTTGACCCTAATACTAAATTTCTGTACTGTCTACAGTTAGATTAATACAGTCCTGTATTATCTATAGAAAAAAATCATAATTGGGTTTTCATCTAGGTATTATATAAAGCAATGGTTTGAAAAGAATATTTAGTACAACATTAATAAGTAGCATTTATGCTAAAATGAAAATGTACGTAATGGCTATTGAGGGGGAGGGAGAGCAGACAGTCATAGAATATATATTCCACAAATATATATAGTAATATACAATTATATATAATACAGTTATATTAAGTAAGAGTGTATCACCATATACACATAGTATAAAGCTTCATTATACAGCATGTGGAAATATAATAGAAGTGATTAACATAATACATACAGTTATAGAATTAACAGTCAGACTTATTTGAAAGTTTAACAAAAATAAGATAGGGCTGGATTACAAGACTATATATATATAAGGTATAGATATAGTTTTTTTTTTTTTTTTTTTAAGTCAAGTCTATTTAATGTACACTAAGATTGAAATACAATATTGGTGTACAGTAAATTAAAGGGTGTACAGGGTTTATAGAGTAGGATGTATACCTGTGTATATGCTGAGTTTACCTTAATACCTATTATAGGTATCAAAGTATTCTTGACATTAATTTCTAGGACTCTAGGGGATGATTGTGGTCTAGCTTAATGACCACAATTTACTCTTAAACACTCATATAGTAATAGTGCAAATTATTGTACCGATAATTACAAATAAGTTGGTTATGTATGCTTTGCCAGTCAAATTGAAACAAATAGTCTCATAATTTTTATCTAAAATAAATTTCAAGTTCTGTTCATTATATGTGAATATTTAATAAAGAGGACTTCCTGTATGTGCAACTATAGATAGTCAGATACGTATAATGTATAGATGGGTTATATCATTCTAGTGTTTTAAACTTGGATTATAGCAATAACATTTTAATCTTGTGGTTTGTAAGTTTCTAGTTAAAATTTACAAAAGTAAATGACTGAAGAACTTGAAAGAAGCTGACTTGAGTATCTGTTGCAAGACTGAAATTTATTTGTAATTTTCTTAATTTTGCTGATGTTTTGAGAGTGTATAGAAATGTCTTAATTTCAGCTAGTGCATTAGCTTAGTAACAAAAAAATAATAAGGTTCAGAAATATAATTTCTGGGCTTGCTTAGGAGTCTTTTAAACTAACCAATGATATTCTTTGTTCTTAGTGCTGAGTTGTGTTTGGCTGCATGGAAATTAACATATCATAGTGTTATAATGTGAAAAATGTAAGAGAAGCATATACCTAAAAAATTAAAATTACACATATATAGTTTTTAAATTAATACAGTACTATAGAGTGATTTCAATCTGTGCCAAGAGGCACACTTGACAAATATTACACCTAAAAGAACAAAAGGTACAATAATTAGGTTAGAACAATTTACAAGTATAATGCACAAATTACTGATGAAATATAAGTCCAGATGGACCAATACATTACCAAAATTTTAATTTCCAGTGTCAAAGTCAAACTTTATTTCGAAGAATTATAGAATGTTGATTCGGGTGTGTGTGTGTGTGGATTACTTGTGAATATGCTTTTAAAAGTTTTGGTATTATTCTGGTAAAGAATTTAGTATGTGTTATCAAAAAGAGAGCATGTTAGTCAAGGAGAAAAAAGGACTGTACAAGCAGACGGGAATACTACCAAAAGTTGTAGAGTTAATAAAAAAATGGTAATAAATAAGGTTGTATCATGACAGGAAGAATAACAGCACTGTATTAGAATATCTGATGGCAGAAGAGAATGAGCACACAGTAGAATTGTACTAAACAAAAAAAATGTAGTAAAAGGGAAAAAATTAGTAACCAAAGTATCATATTTGAGTAAAAATAAAATCTTTATCTCTTATTGGACATATGTACATAGAAGTTTACAGTACATTTAGTTAGTTTTGATACAGTTATAGTAAAAGAGACACTTTGATAAAATTGAATATCCAAAAGAAAGCCACTTTTTATGTACAGTATACAATTTCTGGTAGGGGGCTGGTAACCCCTTCTGTATAAATTACTAAATTTAAAAAGAAAAACTTATGTTGTTGTTTTTAGGTCACCCTGCCTCAGTGGGATGTGGCCAGTTTGTTGAAAAAAAAAAATCTGGCAAACTAATCCTAGAACTTACTACAGTGCTTAATTCTAGTCATAGCATATAATTTTAGGCAATTACAGATAATTTACATTGAATTTATCTTGGATTAATGATATGCATTTTATGGAGCGTTAGAATTTTTGTGGTGAGAATATTTCTCAAGTACAGGTCGGCCATCACTAATCTGGCATCATTGGGACCTGTAGTGTGCCGGATTAGTGAGCTTGCCATATTACAGAGTTGTTAGGTTAGAATACACTTAATTAACCTATCAAAAAACTCTCTGCTACATCTTCCTCATTTTCATCACTGCTTTCTCCTCCACTGGCTTGCTGCTGTGGATTTACAACCATCTGCACAATTTCTGAGTCAGTATAATGATGAAATTTGAATTTATGTTAGCTGAAATTAGTGCCGGATTTCTGATAGAACCGGATAACTGATTGGCAGATTAGTGATGGCTGACCTGTACAGTATTTATGGGCATTTACTGGTTATACCACTCAAGTAAGATTTAATGGATGTTTTTTAACAATGCTTAAGCTGTTGGCACATAAGGTCAGGGAATGTTCGGGATTTTCTGGCAGCAACTTCCAGATTTTTGGGCCTTTTTATTTGCATGGAGTTTTTGAACAAGTTGAGTTGTACATGTGGTATATCAGAGATACTTGGGCATCAGCAGGGTATTAACCCTTTCGGGGTTTCGGCCGTACTAGTACAGCTTACGCATCAGGGTTTTCGTCGTAGTAGTACGCCTAAATTCTAGCACCCTCAAATCAAGTGGAAACAGGCTGGTAGGCCTAGATGTGAGAGAATGGATCTGTGTGGTCAGTGTGCGCAGTATAAAAAAAATCCTGCACCACACAGTGCATAATGAGGAAAAAAACTCTGACCGTGTTTTTGGTTTAAAAAAGTGACTTTGCAGTCTATTTTTGTATAGTATTTATGCTTTTATACTCGTTTTCTTAGTCTCATTCGATAGAATGGATGATATATTACAGAAATAGAGATAATTTTGACTGGTTTCATGATGACAAGTACCTTGAAACTGAGCGCAAAGTAGCAAAAATGTTCGATTTTTGCTGATGTTCAAGAGTAAACAAATCACGCCATGCGTCCAATACACATCAACTGGGTAGTCTAATATTCTTGCACAAGTGCGCTGATATTATTTATACCATTTTTACAATGATTCAGTTGTATACACAACAGTAAATCTTCTATTTTTTGTGAGAATAAAAATTCAAAATGGAAAGCAAAAGTAATGTAAGAGGGGCCTGGAGACATGACTAATGAACAGATAAAATGTTATTTTAGTGCCAGGAATGTCTGTCTTGTTTATTCTGGACCCTATTTTGAAATTAGCATCTTTTGAAATTTGTGTGAAATTGGCCAAATTGCAAATTTCTGACCACCTTATTGGGTAGTTGAAATCGGTAAATTGGCGGTTTCTTATACTCAATTCATAGAACAAATGGAATTCTAGCGAAATAGCTATAATTTAAGTAGACTGAAACATTAGAATTTGCCGAAAATAGGGCTCAAAGTGGGCGAAATCGCCGATGCGTAAATGTCATTGATACCGCTAACTTCGCGAGAGCATAATTCCGTTAGTTTTCCATCAAATTTCATAATTTTGGTGGCGTTATGATCGGAAAAAGATTCTCTATCATTTCATAAGAAAAAATAATTTATTTTTTTTTCCAAAAAATTTGGGACCCTGAGAACGAGTTTCGGAGAGGGCCTTTGGACCCCCAAAGGGTTAACAAACAGGAGAACAGTAGTTAGCAGAGGAGTATGCTAGTAACATGAGAGAGAAGAATGTTAGAAACAGTAGGAAACAGGGAAGTATGTTAGTAACATAAGAGAGAAGAATGTTAGAAACAGAAAGTAACAGAGGAGTGTGCTAGTAACATAAGAGAGAAGAATGTTAGAAACAGAAGGTAACACAGGAGTATGCTAGTAACATAAGAAAAATGTTAGAAACAGAAGGTAACAGAGGAGTGTGCTAGTAACATAAGAGAGAAGAATGTTAGAAACAGAAGGTAACAGAGGAGTATGCTAGTAACATAAGAGAGAAGAATGTTAGAAACAGAAGGTAACAGAGGAGTATGCTAGTAACATAAGAGAGAAGAATGTTAGAAACAAGTGACTGTTAGAAAACAGTTAATGTTAGCAAACACTGTAAATTGTTTGTCCCTAGATGAAATTATTTGCAGATACATTATTATCAGAAAACAAAGAATGCAAGAATAATGGAAAGAATGATGGTAAACACTGTTATCAGTGTTGATTAGTAGTACAAACCATATGTCTGGAAAGTTAGTACAGTATACAGGAGATAAAACCATAATGAACTGACATGTGCCCACCTGGCCCCACAGGTGGGGATGGAAGCCATGTTCCAGCACCAGACACCAGCGAGACTGAATCTCTTAAAACAGACACCATGAAAACCTCTCGTACTGCTAGCTCTGATTATTCCACTTTAGGACGACTTCGTAAGAATATCAATGAATTGGATTATCTTATTTCATCGCTAGAAGACTCAAAGCATAAAGAACAAAGAAAAACTGAAGTCCAGAGCTCTTCGGTGTCGACCAACATCTCTGTTGTATCAAAAACAAATGAATTACAAGTAAAAGGTGCCACATCCTCAAAAGATTTATCTCCTGCAAAAGCAGAAACTCCTGATAATATTCCTATCAGTGTAGTTCCTGTTGGAGATATGACTACGAAAAATAAGGAGACGTTATACACTGCTCCTGCAGACGATGCGGTTGTAGAACATGTTATCCAAGACTCAGTAGATCCAACAGTAGCACTGACTCTTGCTGCAGCTGAGGCCTGTTGCCTCCCCACTAGCAAAAACACACATACATCGCACCTAACCACCAGTCTCATTAAGAGAACCACTGAATCAGAAAAGAGTGCGTCACAGCAGAAAGTGCTAAGAGAAAAGAGGAGTAAGTGGGTGTTGTGTGGTGTGTCAGTGCTGCCTGTGTGGCTGGGCCCAGCTGGTAACCCGCCTCGAGTGTTCCTTCTGCTGCTGCTGCCCCTGCCCTTTTTTGTCATTCCCTCCCCTGCTTAGTACCATTGCCCAGTCATTACATGGAGAGTTCCCAGAGAATGCATTACTCTCCTGGGAGGCAGTACAAAATTTTACGAGGCTAGGAGGTTTAAAATCATGAAAAGTCAGACTTGTTTATCAGAAAACTAAACTAATTTAGAAGGAAGCCCTTAACAGGACACTTCATGGCTGCTGTTTATTTCTCAGTAACTATAAATGCTTGGACATTTGTAATGGCTTGTATTTTATTTATATAAATAATGTCACTACTTTAATTTTGTTTAGTATGGTGTTTCGTAATGTTTTTATAGTTATTTATGACCAATTAATGATATAATTTGTGTTTCAAGTTTTAATTTTCATTTACTAAAATAAGTCTATGTAAAACATAATTTAAATGCCAAACATATGGCTTGGAAAATCTGTGTGTTTAAGTGTTAGTGTGAATGGTGTTGTTTATGTTGTGTAGCTTGCATCATGATAATGTGTAGTGTCTTTTACGTCTCATTGTCTGCTTGCCATGATCACTCACTATCTTCTTCACAACTAACCTTAGTCTGAACTATTGAGCTTTGATTCTTTGGGTAGTTGATTACATGGTAACATTATCTGAGCCACAGTTACCATACTCAGCGAGTGATTAATGCTCACTATCAAGGCTTAATTTTTCTCTGCCTTCGTGTGCTAATAGTTTTCAGTGGGCTATGGTACTTTTATATTGAATATTCCAAATATATTAATTCTAATATTTAATTTCTTTATTAGTTTATAAAATATATATTTTGACATTTAACGTACGCTTAATAAAGTTAACATTTGTTCTCAATAATATAATACATAATATAAAATAAAATTCATATACTGTTATTTATCTGATTATATTTACCAATATTTTAATCCCAAATTATTCAGGAAAATAAAGTGCCTGTTAACCTACCATAATATCTTCCCTACTCCACTGAAGAAATTATCTTAGCCAAGTCAGTATAGCTGACTGGCAAAGGCCATTGAGTTTGGTGATGCTGTGTATAATGTGTTCACTTTCCTTCAGGTACTGGCCCCACCACCACTCTCATCAATGGCACCATCACCTCTACTTCACACACCAACAAATACGAGTAAGTAGGAATATTAACCGCTATTTGTAGTTTCATGATCCATGTAAGATAAACTGCCTGGTAAATTTTCTCTTACCCCCTCCTCTCTGATACCCAGCCACTATGTATCTGTCAGTTGCCCACTTTGAGTCTTATTTTAAGCCAAATCCATCGCTCATTTCAATCAGATTCTTAGCTAGTATGCCTCCCTTTCTAGTGATTGAGCACAAGACACTGCCCATTCAGGTATCAGAATTGCCCCACGAAGTGCATAGAAGTTGTTAATTTGGCTAATTTTACACAAAATTAAACAAGTCTAATTTAAACACTGTCCGAAACAAAAACTGTAGACATTACAGGCACTAAAACATATCCTGTGTTCATTAATCATGTCTCCAGGCCTCTCCTATATTACATTTGCCTTCATAACGCCACCAAAAGTATGAAATTTGGTGAAAAACTAATGGAATTATGCTCTCGCAAAGTTAGCGGTATCGAAGATATTTATGCATCGGCGATTTCGCCCACTTTGAGCCCTATTTTCGGCCAATTCCAATGTCTCAGTCTACGAAAATCATAGCTATTATTGTAGAATTTCATTTGTTCTATCGATTGAGTACAAGAAACCACCAATTTACCGATTTCAACTACTCAATAAAGCGGTCAGAAATTGGCAATACAGTGGACCCCCGCCTAACGAGCAAAATTCATTCCAGAAGCCTGCTCAAGTGCCATTACCGAACGAATTTACTTCCTTAAGAAATAATATCACGTAGGTTAGTCTATTTCAGACCCCCAAAAATACACTTCCACAAGCACTTACAATATTATACTTACATAATTGTACGATTTCTAGGGTGCTCGTTAGGCGGGGTCCACTGTATTGCCAATTTCACACAAATTTCAAAAGATGCCAATTTCAAAATAGGGTCCAGAATAAACAAGACAGACATTCCTGGCACTAAAATAACATTTTATCTGTTCATTAGTCACGTCTCCAGGCTCCTATTGCATTACTTTTGCTCTCCATTTTGAATTTTTATTCTCACAAAAATTGAAGATTTTCTGTTATGTATACTACTGCATCATTGTAAAAACGGTATAAATAATATCAGCACACTTGTGCAAGAATATTAGACTACCCAGTTGATGTGTATTGGATGCATGGCGTGATTTGTTTACTCTTGAACATCGGCTAAAATCGAACATTTTCGCTACTTTGAGCTCAATTTCAAGGTACTTGTCATTGTCAAACCAATCAAAATCATCTCTATTTCTGTAATATATCTTCCATTCTATCAAATGTGACCAAGAAAACGAAAATACATCAATAAATACCATACGAAAATAGACTGCAAAGTCGCTGTTTTAAACAAAAACAAAAACGGTCTGAGTTTTTTTTTTCTCATTATGCAGTGTGCTGCAGGATTTTTTTTATACTGCGCACACTGACCACACAGACCCATTCTTTCATATGTAGGCCTACCAGCCATTTCCCGCTTAATTTGAGGCCGCTAGAATTTAGGCGTACTAGTACGTCAAACGCCCTGGTGCATAAGCCATACTAGTACGTCAAAAACCCTGAAAGGGTTAAAGGACCAGAGGGTGTAGGGGGGTATTACGACTTTGATATCGTAATTTAAACAAAATATCCTGGCTCCTAAATGGCTGCTCAATCTGCTGTCTAGGGGCATTTAAATTACACTAAAAACATACAGCAACTCTCGGGCCAGCATGTACTCGCACAAATTATGAAGCATGAGTGCAAATAATTAATATAGTATATGGAAGGACAATGAAAACTCACCTAATACAAAAATATATATGTATAATATAATAATAAGTAACTTATATACAACTTACACTCTACTGCAAAATCACCTTAACTCCAGTTCACATTAGCTCACTAGCACACTGCTACTAGTGAATAAAAGAACAGGGAGGCTCCATGACACCCCTGTCCTTTCTGCAGGCTACTTAGCCTACAGTTAAAACATTAAATACTCCCCAAAACACAGACCCTTGCACACACTAGGGCCTTAAAAACATTGAGAGCATTTACACACTAACTAAATTATAATATACGTACACTAAAAAACTTACCAAAATTACCTACTCACACTACCGCCCAAACATGACTTCATCCCATCACCACCCGTCTCGTACTGAACTCTCACAAACACCTCACTCTCCTCTTCTGGCCACTCTGCCTGACTGACAGAAATAAAACGCGTCCGGATTCAGAATAATACTCGGAAAATGACATTATATATGGAGCCTTTTTTTATAAAATATTTTACTGCAACATACTGTGTAACAGGGGCCTTACCAGTCCTCAGGAAATTCGACAGAGATAGAATATTTCCGAAACTTTGAGCCCATTTTCAAGCATGCAACTAACCAAAATCATCTCTATTTCAGTAATATATCATTCATATAAACCATCCTAGAAAACACTGCAAAGTTGCTATTTTAAACCAAACATCATGCACTGCATGGGGCAGGATTTTTTTTTAATACTACTGTGAAAACTTCCCACACAAACCAACTCTCATATCTGAGAGAAGCTGAGCTCAAAATGATGATATGCATGAGGGACCCTGGCATCATTGACAGATTTACACATTTTGCAGTGAAAAGGTGAAATAAATTCAGTATACTGTATAAACACTGAGAGGTATATACCCTGAGACATATATACCTCTGTGTATACTATATCCTGTCTAGGTGTGTAGAAGGTATCCAGGGGTGTAGGTCTGAAAATGCTAATGCATGAAGTTATGACTATGCAAGCATGCATTTACATGGATGAAGCTGTGCTTGAAGTTATGGTAGCTTATCTGTTTGAGGTGAAG
Source organism: Cherax destructor (assembly GCA_009830355.1). Taxonomy (NCBI): domain Eukaryota; kingdom Metazoa; phylum Arthropoda; class Malacostraca; order Decapoda; family Parastacidae; genus Cherax; species Cherax destructor. Next base: position 431,332 of record WNWK01000293.1, on the reverse strand, counting down.
TGTACTACTGGGTTATATGTTCATTCACTGGATGAATGTCGATGCCCCATAAACTCAGGACATCTTAAATCCTTTCCCTCTTCCTACAGTGGTGATGACGAGGATGCTCTGGACGAAACCAAAGGTGGGGAAGTGCGCCGCATTGTGTGGCGCAACAGATTTGAGAAGACTTATGAGGCCAATGACTCGAGCCATCCACAGCCAGCGGTCAGTACTGGCATACTGCTTATTTTTTGTTTCTAACAGTGTCCTAATGAAAATCTGCCACTACCCTGCTGGTGAGCTAACTCTTCCATGTGCACATTTGATTCCTGTAACCTCTCTACTATAAACCTTAATAATTATAAAAAATTTTGGCTACCTCACTGTTGTATTAATGTAAAATAATGAAAAGTTCAAATTTACCACTCCATAACCTTTGTCTAGTTTTAAGTATTCTGTAAGCATTAGTATTGGTCTGATTGAAATGATCAGGCATGTTAATGGCTTTCTTTGTGCTTAACAATATTTTATAACATTTAAACCTCACATTGTATACAGGAGGCCCTCCACATTCGCAAGGGTTAGGGGATCAAGAACCTCGCGAATCTTGAAAATTCGCAAATGTTTGGTGCACATATATGATGTAGGGAAATATAATAATAATACTGTACTGTAGCGTTTGTGAATGTTTTGATGTGCAAATATTTTTTTTTTTTCAACAAGTTCGCCGTCTCCCACCGAAGCAGGGTGACCCAAAAAGAAAGAAAATCCCCAAAAAGAAAATACTTTCATCATCATTCAACACTTTCACCTCACTCATACATAATCACTGTCTTTGCAGAGGAGCTCAGATACGACAGTTTAGAAGTCCCTCCAAACTGCCAATATCCCAAACCCCTCCTTTAAGTAGCATGTAAGCTGTATGATTAGTTTGCCTGAAATACATTGCATAATTAATGACTTTCTTCTGATCCTTCAGTTGTATCAAATTATATCTATATTATAATTAAAAAAAAAAATCAATAACACAATCAACTGGACTACATAACTACTGTAATTTCTTTGTGTGGCTCATAAGAAAAAAATAACCCTCAAACCTATCTGATAAATCATTATAGCTTAATTTTGCTAGAGATCTCACTCAAGATGGTTTTATGGAATCCATTCAGGTCATAGAGTTCAGCAGAAAGGATATGATGATTTGTGATGTTGTCTTGACAGATGAGCATTGAAGAGGAGTCACGTCGTCGGCAGGGGATCCAGCGTCAACACCACCACCACCAGCAGACATCCACCTCTGCCTCCACCACCTCCACGCTCTCTTCCCCACAAGGACCCAGCTCGCCCCCACAGGTACAGGCACCCCACAGGTACCCACATCCCTACCCTCTACAGGTATGGGCACCCATACCTTTTTCCCCAAAAAACCTCATTCATTCAGGTGCACATCGGGCATTGTGGAGTGCAAATTTCACTAGATATTTTTCATTGTTCAGTACCTTCTCAAACTAAAATGGAGTGACGTAGTGATGTAGATGCTCAGTAGAGTCATTTATCCGCCTGTCAGATGAATAGTATTACTACTGCTACAAGAGGAGGTTTGAAAACATACCTCAGAAATATAATACAGATGTGGTCAATAGACTCATAATGGCAGGCCAGCTATAGGCTTAGGACCTTGTTAAAAGTGGAGATAACTAATGACATCAGTACAGTGGTACCTCGGGTTATGAGCTTAATTCGTTCCAGAAGGCTGTTCGATTGCCGATACCGAATGAATTTGTTCCCATCAGGAATAATGTAAATTAGATTTATCCATTTCAGACCCCCAAAAATACACTTATAAAAGCACTTACAAACATACACTTACATAATTGTTCGAGTTGGGAGTTGCTCGTATGCCGAGGTACCACTGTATTCTGAAAAAAGTTTTATTCTCCTGTTTACATTTCAGTTCCAAGTTTCCTTCTTGAAAACAATGAGTGACTCATCAAATGCCCAAAATTGCAATCTTCTGGTTAGAAGACATAGGAGATGGAACAGTGTAAATTAATAAGATCATTGTAGTCTTTGAAGCTAGTAATTATTAAAAGATTTAGGAAATAAATTGTACTTGAAAGCTCTTTAAATAATATTGTCAAAAATTAGGAAATTCTAGATTTCATTATTTAATAAAATCATTTTTATGTTTTGAAGTCATTATGGATTTTCATCAGTTACTCTACCAAGTCCTTTGGTGTAGGCACATTGAAAGACTGTGTGGATAAATCACTCCTCTGGGGTTGAAGTTTGCTTGAAAATTATGTTCCTGTTTGATAGTACATAATGAGTTTTCCTTTGGATTCTCAGATCCTTTATTCTTCTGATGGCTGTTGGCAGGGGTCAAGTCTCAGCTCCTGGCCCCTCCTCTTACCTTGCCACTTGCCAGATTCACTCCCTCCTAGCAACCTGGGTCCTATCATACCTGCTCTTTAAGCTATGTATAGAGCCTGCTTCTACCACTTTTTCATTATATAAGCATTCCATTTCCTGACCACCCTGAGACTGAAGAAATACCTCTTGACATCCCTATGGCTCATCAGTGTTTTTTTTAACTTCCAGCTGTGTCCAGAAATACTTTGTTGAGATTCCTAAAGGTCACTCTCAGATTTGTCAGGTGAGCATTGGCTGCAGAGGTTGTTTGGCTGATGTGATCCTCTGGCTGGCAGATGTAGTATACACAGACTTTGCGAAAGCCTTCGACAAGTGCAACCATGGTGTAATAGCACACAAAATGCGTGATAAAACAGGAAAAGATGGTAGATAGATCTATAACTTCCTAACAAATAGAACATAAAGAGTAATAGTAAACAGAGTAAAGTCTGAGGCGGCTACAGTGAAAAGCTTGGTTTCGCAAGCCACTGTACTTACCCCCATCCTGTTCCTTGTCCTCTTATCTGACATAGACAGAGATGTTAGCCACAGCACTGTGTCTTCCTTTGCGGATGACACCCAAATTTGCAGGATGGTGTCATCCATCGAAGACACTGAAAGACTCCAAGCGGACATCGACCAAATCTTTAAATGGGCCATGGAAAACATGAAGCTCAGTGAAGAGAAATTTCAATTATACTTCAATGTGAAAAATGTATCAGGGTATAAAACAAATTCCAACCACACAGTAGAGGAAAAGCTAATGTGAATGACCTGGGTGTGATAATGTCAGAGGATCTCACTTTCAAAGATTACAATAATGTATCTAACACATCTGCTAGGAAAATGCTAGGATGGATAATGAGAACCTTTAAAACTAAGGATATCAAGACCATGATGGTTCTTTTTCAAATCGCTTGTTCTTTCTAGGCTGGAATATTGCTGTACACTAATGGCCCCTTTCAAGGCAGGTGAAATTGCAGACCTGGAGAATGTACAGAGAACTTTCACGGCACGCATATATACAATAAAATACCTAAACTACTGAGGACGGTTGAAGTCCCTCGATTTGTATTCCCTGGAATGCAAACGAGAAAGATTCATGATAATACAGCCTCTCCCTTAACGACAGAGTTCCGTTCTTAAGACCACATCGGTAAACGAATTCTTCTCAAAGCAAGTAGCGTACTATAATGGTAGTGGGTTTGTGTCAACCATTTTTTATATTGTTTTAATGTCACCTTTACACCATTTATAACATTTTTGATGTATGTATTTTTAAATGTTTATACAGTAGTGTACTGTACTGTATATTGTAATAAACAGAATAGAGGAAATAAGTTCTAATATACATTATTTAGGTATGCATACTGGTCAGAGAGCCTGTCGTATGTCCGAGTCATCAGTAAATGAGTATGTCACTAAGTGAGGAGAGGCTGTATACACTTAGAAAATCCTAGAGGGACTAGTCCCAAATTTGCACACGAAAATCACTCCCTACGAAAGCAAAAGACTCGGCAGGAGATGCAACATCCTCTTAATGAAAAGCAGGGGCGCCATGAGTACGCTAAGAAACAACACAGTAAGTGTCAGGGGCTCAAGACTCTTCAACTGCCTCCTAGCATACATGAGGGGGATTACCAATAGATCCCTGGCTATCTTCAAGATGGCGTTGGACAGGCACCTAAAGTCAGTACCTGATCAGCCGGGCTGTGGTTCATACGTCGGTTTGCATGTGGCCAGCAGTAACAGCCTGGTTGATCAGACCCTGATCCACCAGGAGGCCTGGTCACAGACTGGGCCACAGGGACGTTGATCCCTGAAACCCTCTCTTGGTATAAACCAGGTATGGTACACACTATGCTTACTCCCAGGTTCTTCTCTCTGAATGAGGTCTGAAGCCTCTGTTCCCATCAAGTCTCTTGTGTCCAGTCTTCTGGCCCCTTCCCCAATCTTCATAACCTTGCATTTGCTGGGGGGTTGAATTCAAGCAACCACTTATCTGACCAGTTCTGCAGTTTGTCCAGATCTTGCTGCCTTTTCCCATCCTCATCTGTTTGTATTCTCATTAGTTTTGCATCATTAGTGAATAACGATACATCTGGCTCAATTCAATCTGATATGTCATTCACGTAAACCAGAAACAGCACTGGTCCTAATACCAATCCTTTTAGTGCACTTGTTACTCTTTCCCATTCTGACATCTCTTCCTGGACAATCACTTTACTTCTTTTTCCTAAGGTACTCCTTGACCCACTGGAGCACATTTCCAGTTATTCCTGTTTGCTTTTCAAGGTTTTTACCCCAGTCTTATGTGGGATATAGTACCAAATGTCTGTCTGTCTGTCTCTCTCTCTCTCCTGTCTCATTTCCATTACTTTGTGATAGAATTCTAAAAGGTTAGTAAGACAAGACTTGCCATCTGTGAACCTGTGCTGGTTGTTGTTTATAAAAACCACTGCTCTCCAAGTGCTCTGCTACTCTCCTGACTATCTTCATTACTTTACATGGTATACATGTCAGGAAAACTGGCCTGTAGTTCAGGGCCTCCTGCTTATAATCTTTCTTAAATATATGTACTACTTTTGCTGTCTTCCAGATCTCTAGCAACTGTCCTGTGTTAATTGACTTTTAGATCATAGCTAGTGATCTGGACAGTGATGCACACCCTTGCAGAATTCTTGGTGACACCCTGTCATGACCCGCCACTTTTGATGTATCCAGCTCCATCTAATTTTTTTTTTTTTTTGCTCCACCCCTGTTGTGTGTGGCATCCTGTACCTACTGATGTACTTCTCTGGGCTTTCTGGCACTGCCCCTGTTCCACTGGGAAGACCTTTAAATAGTTTATTCAGCACTTTGCAGATAGCCTTGTCACTTTTTGTGAGCTCTCCTCCTTCCTTCTTCAGTTAAATTACATAGTCTTTTACTATTCTTTTTCTCCTGATGTGAATGAAGTGCAGTGTGTGTGTGTGGGGGGGGGGTGCTTGCACGTGTGTGTTTGTACTTATATATTTTACACACTGGCCATCTCCCATAGGCCTATACCTTGTAAATATGTAGCCCAATTACTTACAAACAAGGGTTACATTTTTTAAACGTCCAGTCCACAGTACAGATGTGCAGGACATAATCATTTTTAGTAGTACTGTTCTTTATACAAACAACTGCAAGTTGAATCACCAGAAATGCTAATTGTAAAGTTAAGACCTTCTTTATTACCAATCTGTTACCAATGGAAAAAAATCCATCATACATTGGAACCCCGGATTTCGTACTTAATCCGTTCCAGAAGGTCACTCTAAATCCAAAACGTATGAAAACCGAAGTAATATTTCCCATAAGAAATAATGTAAATACAATTAATCCATTCCAGACACTCAAAAATATTAACAACATTTTTTAAAGAATAACTATAGTTTTATATACAGAAAACAATGAGAAATAAATATAAAGCACCAATGAAATGGATAAATGAACATTTAAATCACTATTACATACCTTTATTGAAGACTCTTGTTGGCGTATGGAAGAAGGCGAGGAGGGAAGAGAGAGGAGAGCTTATTGTTTGGAAGGGGAATCTCCCTCCATAAGGACTTCAGGTATCAAAGCCCTATCTGGGGTTACTTCCCTTCTTTGTCTTTTACTGGCACTAGGACCAGTTTGAGAGTCACTGGACCCCTGTCGCACAAAAAATCTGTCCAGAGAGCTCTGTTTCTGGCGTCTTTAAGATTTGCCTAAAATGGGAGGGGGTGTAGATTCGCTGGAACACCCCGGCCCGGGTCTTTTCCAGATGGTGACCCGGCCTTGGCTCCCTGTCTTGGGAGTGTCTGAGACCTATGTCTTCCAGGGGAGGAGGTACAAGTACCCCCTTATCGTCTGGGACCAATGTCCCCAGGCCTAGCCACGTTCCCCACCCACATGGGGCTCGTAGGGAGAAGCTAGGCCTCTCTGGTCTGCCATCTTCCCCGCCCCAGGGAGGCTGACAGGAAGGGCAGTCTTGCGAGCTGCAGATGGTAGCAAGCTCTAGCTTTGGCACCTACCCTGCCCTAGAAGGGCTGGGCATGGTGGAGCCCCCCTAAAATGGGACAAGGTATTGTCACTGAACATGTTGCAGATACGGTTTATACCAGCTTGGTTAGGGTGATATTTTTCCACAAAAGTTTGCAACTCATTCCACTTTACACACATGTCCTTAATCACTGAAGAAGGCACCTTCTCCTCTCTCTCTTTCTCCTCCTCTGAAGCAATTTCCTCAGCTAAGGTTCCAGATGAAGTTCTTGCAGCTCTTCAGTGGTTAGCTCTTCCCTGTGGTCCTCCACCAACTCTTCCACATCCTGGCCACTCACCTCCAACCCCATGGACATCCCCAAAGATACAATAGATTCCACAACAGGCGTAGGGTCGTCAGGGTCAACCTCAAACCTAGCTGGCCTTAAATTCACTAACTGCAGCACTCGTTCCAGGCATTTTCTTTACAAGATCCGCATGCAACTGCCTTGCCTTTTCGCAAATGATCGACTCCACAACACTATCTCCCGCTAACTGTTTTTCGTTGATCCACACCAACAACAACTTCTCCACATCTTCAATTGTTTGTGATCTCTGTTTCGTTAGCATATTTACCCCTTTCACAACTTTAGCTTCCTTGATTTCTACTTTCTTTGCCAGGATGGAACAGATTGTTGATTTTGACTTCCCATACATCCTGGCAAGCTCAGCTAAATGTACGCCACTTTCGTATTTTTCTACAATCTCTTTCTTGAATTCTATCGTGTTTCTCACCTTCTTTACCAAAGAGCTGGCACTAGGAACTTTCTTTGGGCCATGGTGGCTTATTTCACAGTCGCACTCAATAGTTAAGCACAAAAAACAATGGAATGCACGAAGTAATGCTCACTCGACCAGTGACAGAGCCAGACTGAGAAACATACGCATGAGTGGCGGTGTCCTGGGTGGACGGACGCGTACGAAGGTACGAAATCCGGACCAAAATTTCACACAAAAAAGTGTTTTAAATCCGAAAGTTACGATATTGGGTGTGTATGAAATCTGGGGTTCCACTGCAATTATTTTATTATATGATCTCTGATTGCAAGCTCATGTCCTCCATTAACTAATGTTGTATGGTTCAAAATTACTAAACCTACATGCAAAACCTCTTAACTATAAATAATTTAGCCTTAGATACAGGGTGAGTACAGATGATAGTGTGATTTTTTAATATTTATGAAAAACTAATAATGTTTGGCAAAAATTAAGATTAATTTTCAAGCTTCCAAATTTCAATATGAGCTTCCTGTGTGGTCATGCAAATTTAATTCATGACTAGCACAATATGTAGATTTGTTTGGATTACAAACAAATGCTTAGTGAATGAACTTGACTGTCGCTGTACTAATAGCAGGATGTCCTGGGTTCTTCCTGTTCAGATGCATCCATTGTTAATTAAATTACCAACCATGAATTAAATGCCCATTTGGTGGATCTTTCTTTATGCTTCTTTCTAAATTGTCACTGAACAGTGGTCACAGATTGATGCCTTCTCTTGTTGATGTCAATTAGCATCACTTGTCGGAAGTCAACAACAACTGTCAATAAAACTGAGTTTTTCTCTTTGTATCTTAATTGAAGCCCTAGCATTGTTAGTTTTTCATAATAAGTATTTAAAATCTGGAGGATCATTTGTAATCACCCTGTATAATATATGACACTGCATCATATGTTGAATATTAATATATCTTTGAGTAGTTGGTTAGCTGACTTGACATGACCTTTGCAAACTGTGGCTCTTGTGTGATAAATAATGAGGGATCACACCAGGTCTTCATTGGTGAGGTTGCGATATGGGGTCACTGTGGGTTATAGTGTCACTAAATCATGGGGTCACTCACACTGGGTTATGGATGCATATGTCACACTGGGTCATGGGCACACATGGGTCACACTGGGTCATGGGCACACATGGGTCACACTGGGTCATGATTGTGCATGGTATCACAAAGTCATGACCACACACAAGATCACACTCTCCAATAACATCAGATGATACTGGGTCATGGTCACACCATGTTGTCATACTGGGTCATCATTACACTATATCATGTAATTATACTGGGTCATGGCTATACCAAGGTATGGAGTCACATAGGTCATTTAGTCACCAGATCATGGTGTCACAGTGAGCCATCAGGTCACTCAAGACCATGGTCACACCAGATGAATGAGTGATGGGGTTACCACATCAGTGCTAGGGAGACCTACATGATGATGGCAGTGACTTCCACTTACCGGTACAGCGGACGCAGCCGGCGATAGTGTCGTTGCAGCGGGGCCCAAGCTCGCCCCATCTGCCTCAGCTGCAGTGTGCTGTGTACTGGCCCGGCATGGCTGCTGCTCCTTACGTGAGTCGCACATATGGCCACATCTCTCCGGGTTCCTCTTTTGCTGTCCACAAGGCACCACCACAACTCGGGACTCTAGATGCTGTCAGGACGGCTAGCACCTAGCATGGGGGTGGTTGCCATCAGTAGTTTATTTTAGAGTGGTATGGCTTGCATACTAAGGCTTGCTCCACATTTTCACCTCGCCCATCATTCTTTTGGTTTACCATTAAATATTGTTAAAATTTTACTCATTTTTTTAAAACTTTTGTAATCAGTTCTATTCTTATAATGTTGCCCAGTTTATAAGTTTTGTCATCTATTCATTGACCTGATTTTTAAATGTCAATTTTTTGTATTATTCAACAAATAACATTCATTTTTATGATTGGTTTTATCAAATTCACTCAGATTTACCCTAAAAAAATCTGATATTTATGTACAGTACTGTATTTTCAAAAATGCTTTTAGATTATAGCTTATTCTGTATGAGATACAGCAATCCTGCTGGCATACAGCATATTTTTAACCCTTTCAGTAGCCATCACGTATAACTACATCAGGGTTCCCTTGCGTAGTACTACATCATGAGCTCAGCTCACTCAGAAAAACTGAGTGGTAAATTTTGACCTAGATATGAGAAAATGGGTCTGTGCAGTGAATGTGCACAATATAAAAAACCCACTTGGTACTTAATGAAAAAAGCAAAACTCTGACTTTGTGTTTGATTTAAAATAGTGACATTGAGTTGTTTTCTAGGATGGTTTTTGTGGTTTTATTGGCTGTTTCTTTCTATCATTTGATATGATGAAAGGCATACTACTGAAATAGAGATGAATTTGGTTGGTTTCAGGACCGAAAATAGCTTGAAATTGGTCTCAGTGTAGCAGAAATATTTTATTTTTGCCAATTTTTCTTAAGATGGGTAAGACCCCTCTACACCCCACAGTCTGTTTTATGAAGTTTTAATAGGTCTTATTCATTTATTGGGACACCGTAAACCATGACCAGTTATTCCTGGTTATATTTTATTATCCGGGAAAGAAAGTAAATCTATTATTGTTGTGTAATTATGAATTCAAAATGAAAGGCAAGTATAATATAGGAGGCCTGAGAACATGATTAATGAACAGAGGAAATGTTTTAGTTCCAGGAATGTCTACATTGCTTATTTTTCACTCACTTTTTTAATTGGTATTTTTTAATTTTGTGTATTTTTTAATTCTGTGCACTTTGTAGGGTAGTTTTAACAGTTAAATGGGCAGTTTGTTATGCTCAATCAATAGAACAAGGAGTACTAGTAAAATATTTAGGAAGTTAGTCAAATGGAGCAATGGAATTGACTTAAAATAGGACTCTGTAAAATTGCCAACGCATAAATTGCACCCAGATTGCTAGGTTTGCACCTGCATAATTCCGTAAATTTAACTTTTAATTTCATACTTCTGTTATCAATAACTTCAGAAAAAGATTTTCTGCCTTTTCAGAAGAATTTATTTTTTTACAAAGTAGACACTGGGAACAATTTTAATTTCAAGGTTAATAAAAAAATAAACCTTAAGAGTGAGTGCTAGGTTGAGGGAGCTGGAGCAAGACCCCTGTGAATAAGCCTGTGTTTAAGATGTATTATGTACTCTAAAATACACTGCTGCCTTCAGGTTAGGTACAGTAGTACCAAGCATGGTAGTGGTTGCCATCAGGACAAGTAGGAACAAGCATGGGGCTCATTGCCATCACAACAACTAGTACCAGGCATGGTAGTGGTTGCCATCACAACACCTAGCATGGGGCCTGTGCCCATACTCAGCCTAATTTGCTACCCACTTTATAATTAAACACCTAATAACTCATATTAGTTTACATGAGTCTAACTCTAATTTATATATATATGTATATACATATATCCTTCGCCTCTTGTCATTATCACCTGCACGCAATTGATCCTTATGTGTTAAACTAGGATCTAACTTACATTCGTTGTGCAACTCCTCAATAATTGACTGTCATACTCTTACTTTTTACAAATGACTTTAGTCTTCACAGCTAGTGATCTCTGTTTGATGCTTGCCAATAGTGTGATTTGCATTACTGTTAAAATTATTTATTTCTTTTTTCTATTTATTTATAAATTAATGGAATGAAATATATATACACACACACACACACATATATACACATACATACACACATATGCACATACATACACACATATGCACATACATACACACATATGCACATACATACACACATACACATACATACATACATATACACACACACATACACACTACAATTGCAACAGGCAGTCTCAACAATACAAAACAAGCTACAGGGGCAATGGAAAACATTAGCCTAAGACATTTCACACTCATGTGCTTTGTCAGGAGCTATGCATTATTGCAAGACTTGCGACAAATAGGTTCATGGGAAAATTCGTTCAAGAGGTAAGGTAGCACATCCCACATGACTCCAGTGGGATAAGCCAGTGTCAGCATATGCTACCTTTCCTTTGAGAGAATTTTTCCCCTCAACCTATCTGTTGCAAGTCTTGCAATATTGCATAGTTCCTGACAAAGCACGAGAATGTGAAAGGGAAAGGCCTTGATGTAACATTTTCCATCTCCCATGGCTTGTTTTGCATATGCATATGCACATGCATGCATGCACATATATTATATACAGAACATTTGTGGATCTGTAGCTCAGCTTTTAATTTGTTAATTTTACAAATTCACCTTTACTGACTTAGAGTATGTATATTGTATTACAGATTTCTCCTGGAGGACATTCATGGAAGGAACCTTTGCCGATGCCAACGCCACCACAGTTGTCTCCGCGAGAGCCTGGCGTAGCTTATATATATACTTACGGCAACACGAGTGGTCAGGGAGTTCAGCCTTTGGCCCCCCTTAACTATGTCAACGTCCCTGGCCCACACTCAATTCCACCTAGTGAGGGAGCACCATCACCCACACCTTCATCACAACTACAGGGACAGCCCATCATTTATCACTACTCTTACCATTATACTATTCAGCCAGGACAGCCACTACCAGATGGGGCACCACCACCACCAGGAGGGATAGTCTCAACTGCCCCTCCAGCACTTCAGATGGCACCAGCCAACCAGCAACCACCCATCTCTGCTCAACATAATCAATACATCCAGAAAAGTCACACTACTACTACTACTACTCGATCAACTCAGCCAGGTCACCCTAGTCATCCTGGTCAACCTGACCAGCCTGGTTATCCCAGTCAAGGTCAGCCTGTTTATCCGGGTCAACCTGGACAGCCTGGTTATCCTAGTCAGCCTGCTTATCCTGATCATCCTGGGCATTCTGCCAGTTCTGCCCAACCGACTCAACCACAGCCCAGTTCTTCCACCATTGTTAACTACAATATTCACTCCTCCACCACTCGCTCCACTAAAACTGTTAATCGCAATGACACAACCACGGTGGGTTATCCAGGTCATCCAGGATCTGATGGACTGTATGGTCCTGGAGGCCCTGGTGGGCCTGGTCATCCAGTTGATGATCATAGTTATCCAAGTAAACCACATGGACCAGGAAGTCCCAATGGTCCAAGCAGTCCTGGTGGGCCAGGTGGTACCACAGGACCATCTGACCCTGGACAGCCTGGCCATCCTGGTCATCCTGGTTCTTTATCCATCACTATTAACAAGACAACTACATCTCACATTAATCACCCTGGGAGTTACCCTGGAGCTCCTAGTGGTCTTGATGGCTCTGGTGATGTGCCTCCAGTTACATCCACACCATATTCAAGCCGTGGCCGCTCAGTGTCCCCGGAACCACGCTCTCCATCCAGTCATACTCCTCAACATGTGACCTACGTAACACACGTAACAAGATCATCACATTCAGACTCACTGGATCGTGTAAGAAGGCCAAAGAATGAGACTCATCCCTTCCCAGACACTTCTCCCATACGATCAACTGGAGAACACAAGATTCCGCGTCGAGTAGATGATCTCATGAACTCTTTCTCTGATTCTGAGGTAAGGTTTACCAGGATTAGTGCTTCCATAATCCTCATCAACTCATGACAGCTCTATGAAATTCTGTCTGAAAGTTTTTAACTTGTATTTTTCCCCTTTTCAGCATTACATTACAAGATTTGCGAATGATATGATCTTACGAAAATATTCCCCTATTCCAAGGAAAGTCGAGGTAATGATAGCTAGCAATAATGAATATCCAGTGTTAGATTCCTTATTCATCGAGCTGCTTAGTATATTACCTGAATAGTGCTGTCACTGTAAGTGGTTAGGCTTTAATGCTCTCAGTGATACTAACCATTAGCTAGTATTATTTATATTGTGTCTCAAAAATACAATGAAGGAAAGCTTATAAAAAATCACATTACTTTTTGACCTTTACTTAAAAATAAATCACCAGCAATTAAAATTCATTGAATATCCTTCATTATATATTTGTAAAGTACCTCAGTGAATGTCCTACATGATACATATATAGCAGCTCATTGTTTTTTAATTATTGTATACATAATTATATCATATATAATAGCATACTAAATCCACAAAAGAATATCACTGCACTTGAGAAGTTTGTATTATTATTAGTCAAGGGGAGAGCACTAAACTAGTAGGGGTCATACAGTATCTGGGGGAATGGAAGGCAATCAGATTCTATCCAGGGGAGGGGAGATCAGAACTAATTCCTTGGATTAAGAGCCCCTTACAAGTATCAAGGACATCCCTCTGAGAGGGATTGTACATGTCTGAATAGTTATTCCTTAGGCCATTTATGAACAAAGATGGATGCTGAGAATCAGTGATATCCTTTCATCTCAGATCAGTAAGCCTACTTGCTCCATATCATTTCAATTACATTATTATAATTGTGGGGAAGTGCTAAACCTAGAGGGGTTATACAGCACTTGGGGAGTGCGAGGTACAATGACCCCCCCTCACTTAACAGCCGAGAGGGACCATAAGAATGGTTTGTTAACGGAAATTGTGATAAATGAATCTAATTTTTCCCAAAGGTCCCGTGTTATAACTTGAGATGCAAACTAGAGCAATAATTTTCTGTGTAATTCATTTTTTATGTTAAGCAAATCTAATTTTCACATAAGTGCTTACAGTAATTATAATTTGCAGTGCTGACTGAGACAGTAACAGCATAACACAAAGTAAATAAATACTGAAAATACTGCCCTTTAAAAAAAAAAAATAAAAAAAAAAATATGAACCATACTCACCAAAGGTGGATATATTTTTGAGACTAGATTCTCAATTTGTCAAAATTACTGGTATACACTAAGAGTGGCGTCAGCTTGAAAACCCCAGCTGCATTGCCACCCAGAAGAAGAATTAGAATTAGTCTTTTTTTTGTTGAATCCTGGAGCCTCCTGCTTGTCTTGAGATGAATGTTCTTTATGGCATATGCTTCCAGTAAGGCATAGTGTATTTTTTTTAACATGCTGGCTGTCTCCACTGAGGCAGGGTGACCTAAAAAAAAACACTTTTGCCATCATTCATCAGGTTTTATGCAAGGAAAGGACAGTTTCAATCCCTAGGATGAAGAACTTTTCATCAACATCAAGGTATCTTCAGATACAGAAACATAGTTAAGAAGTTTCACAGTATCTTTAGTAAATTTCTTTAAATATATATATCCAAAAAATGTTGACATGGTTGTAATATTTATATTGTAAGGTACATAGTCTAGTATCAGTCATGTGGTAAGATCATATAAACTCTTTCAACCATCCACCCATAATCTAGCAGGACAGTTTTTTTCCACAGTCTAGCATATTTATTTTGTGAGTAGTGGGTGGAGGAGCAAGCCTCTACCACTCCTGGAGTGTTGAATGGCTCCTGTGGCTTGGGGATTTTCTTTATTAAAATCAAAATAATCTAGAGCTTCCTTCATACCCTCTTCAACCACCTTTTAGTATTATTTCATTTTTTCTTCTACACTTATTCCACTCTTCACCAGTTCCATTTTCATTATTGTTACATGCCTGAAACTACCTTTAAATACTGCAGTCTGTATGTTGTACAAACTGCACTTTGTACAGCATGTATTGAGCTAAAAGGCTTTGATACTAGACATAGAATGTAATAACTAAAGGAATGATATAAACATACTTTAACATGTTAGACATGTCCAGTTTTATCTAATAAACATAATCATTTCAAAATATTTCTTAAGATTATATAATTTCAAAAGCATTAAATATAACTGATATGTAATACTGTTACACAAATAGTTAATTTTTAGTAAATTAGGTGTAATAAGTTAATATCTGCTTACAAAAAAATAGATGTACAGTGGACCCTCGGTTTTCGTTCACCTCCAAACTCGAACAATTATGTAAATGTATTTTTGTAAGAGCTTTTGTAAGTGTATTTTTGGGGTTCTGAAACGACTAATCTAATTTACATTTGTCCTTATGGGAACAAATTCGTTTGGTAATAGCACTCAAACAGCATTCTGGAAAGAATTTTCAACGAAAACCGAGGGTCCACTGTAGTATATGAAAGAGAATGGAATTATTATATGTACAGTGGACCCTCAGTTTTCGTGCACCTCCAAACTCGAACAATTATGTAAGTGTATTTTCGTAAGTGCTTTTGTAAGTGTACTTTTGGGGGGTCTGAAATGACTAATCTAATTTACATTTGTCCTTATGGGAACAAATTCGTTTGGTAACGGCATTCAAACAGCATTCTGGAAAGAATTTTCAATGAAAACCGAGGGTCCACTGTACTTATTTATTCCTCTTGCTGTAATTTTATGTATTCCATACAAGAGTATGTGTAACGTTTGTGACATAATGCAAAATATTTTTTGTAATAATAAATGCCAGAGGGAAAGAAATAATTTATTTAATTAATTTTCCAGGATGGTCCTGTTGGCGGGCCCCCTGGCCGCTCCCCACACCGGAGAGACCCCGCTGACCATGAACCTCTGCTGCCCAATAACAACCAGGTAGATGGGATATCACAGCTTATAAAAACCACATCAGTTTTCATACTTCCCTGTTTACTTTATTGCATACATTCATTCTATCAGTGTCCTGCAGATATTTCAGATCAACTGTTGCATGTCTGTACAGTTCTTACCAGGTGGCCTGATAAATACAGTAAAACTAACTACATGTACTATATCATGACAGACAGGGCCACAAAGAGCCATAACATATCCTGTGAATAATTGTGGTACCCCCATGCCCCACCTTCCCACTGTCAGTGTTGAAATAACAGATTTTAAGATATTTCAGTTAAAGATCTCCACATCACAAATTACTGTACTGCTAAACCTGTTTCTTAACATTAAATAAAAAAATTATCTGACCCAGATAAAAAATTCCCAATTCATGGTGGCCCAGGACTTGACAGATTGTATGTTGTCATACAGTTATGTGAGTGTGCAACACGCACACACCTACTTCTTTTGTGCAACATTCACTATACCTACTTCTTGTGTGCAACACTTAAGCTTTAAATCATCAATTTAATGATAGTTTTTAGTTTTTCTTCTGTCATCAGGTCTTTTCTCAGAGGCCAGGAGCCTCAGGAATTTTGCCCCCTATATCCCCCACCTAATCACTGAGCTCGATGAGAACCTATATAAGTCTAAGGAGTTGGGAAGACTATGATGAGAAAGCCAGTTGACTTACATATGTACAGTACTTGGAGAACTCAAGTTATTGTGATGTTCTATTCCACAAACTGTGTCTGACCTTTTTAAACTGTCAGTTTTACATTACAGAAATAAACTCCACCCAGGTGCCTGTATCACTATACTTACTGTAAAAGAAATTGCCAAACTTGACCCCTCAAAAGAAGTGATTTGATGCCAGTTGAGGGACTCTTGATCCAAGGAACTGTATTTATCCTCCCTTACTTGGATCAAACTTGAAATTTTCCATTCCCAGGCACAATATGATTTACATGAGTATTAAAATTATTATAATCATAACCAAGCACTAAACCCATAAGGGTCATACAGTGCTGCATCACTGTGAGCAGAGCATTTCCTTCTGTTTAATTATTCCCAACCTGAGGGAACTACGTACAGTGGTACCTCGAGTTACGATATTTTTTCGTTCGAGAATGCTGTTCAAGTGCCATTACCAAACGAATTTATCCCCATAAGGAATAATGTAAAATAGACTAGTCCTTTTACACCCCCAAAAATATACTTACAAAAGCATTTAAAAAAATAAACTTACATAAAAGGGCGATTTTGGGGACCATCGTAACTCGAGGTACCACTGTACATGGTTCCTCAGAGATTGAAGCCCAGTGTACAATACGTTTCTCATATTACCTGTAAATCCATTAGGAAGGAAATTTTAATGTGTCCAGTCAAGTGCTTGTCTCACTGCAGGACTTATTCTCAGCTGTCGTATCTGAGCGCCTCTGCAAAGACAGTGATTATGTATGAGTGAGGTGAAAGTGTTGAATGATGATGAAAGTATTTTCTTTTTGGGGATTTTCTTTCTTTTTGGGTCACCCTGCCTCTGTGGGAGATGGCCGACTTGTTGAAAAAAAAAATTATTGTAATCACAAACAAGTGGCATATAATCAATAACAACACCGCGGCTAGTCGAAGAATTGAACCCGTATTGTTTTAGCCGCCTCATGGCGAGTGTCATGAATTTTCGCTGGCCATGAGGCAGGCTAAAACAACAGGTTGGATTCTCCGGCTAACTGCACTATCGTTATTGGTTTAATACACATATAATTTTCAAGATAGATGTGATGCAGCAAGTTGCAGTCTATGGTGAAGGTAAATTTATAATGACAGTTTTATCTGTATTGCAATATACATAATATAAAATATGTATTGACATTATATAATAATGGTCAATAATAACTCACTTGGAGACACAAACTCACAAGAATAATTCGTATACATATTTCAATCCTCTTATGGGATCTTCAGCAGAAGAGGATCCCAGAAGGAGGATCCCAGAAGGAGGATCCCAGAAGGAGGATCCCAGAAGAGGATCCCAGAAGAGGATCCCAGAAGAGGATCCCAGAAGGATGATCCCAGAAGGAGGATCAAAATATACAGATCAATTCTTCTGAGTTTGTGTCTCCATGTGGGATTATTATTGGACATTAACAAGTGTTCATTACACTTAAGTTATCTTTGTATAAGTTTAGATGTAGTGCCACAATATAGAACATGTAATTTGTCCCACAGGTGGCAGTGAGGGCAGATGCAGATGCCAAAGCAGTTGCTGTGGCTGATGCTAAACGAGAGCTGACCAAAAACAAGGCTGGACCTCCCGTGTACTACCCTCCTGGCCATGAGCTCTTCCATGAAACCATGCATGTTAGTGCTCTACACAATTAAAGAGAATTTTGTGCTCCTGAGTTATTACATGTCATTTGTGTATAGAAGCATGACTTAATATTTTTCTGCAAAAGTATGAATGCTAAATAATATTGTTCAGATCTTCCTGACAGTGATACATTGTTCTGATAATGTATAACATATACATGTATTGTTCAATGTATTCAGATTCATTCCTAGAGAATATAACTTAATATTCTTAAACAGACTATGACACTGAAGGAGGGAGGCCGCCGAGGAAAGGCGAAGTGGAGAATGGAGCGATCATCTGGCTACAAGGAGAGTTCTTCATCTTCTGAGACAAAAGGAGGGATGACTATGGTGCCAGTGTGTCTTCCCCTCTGCTGCGGTGCTGCTTGTGTTATCATGTAATCACTGATAACTAGCTGCTTACAGAATCACACATTTTTGACTAATATTAGTGCTTTAATGGAATTTTTTTTTTTTATAATTCAGCATTGGGATTTGAATCTCATTTGTTTTGAAAATCAGGGGATGGAAATAGTAATGATATGAACTGTATATATATTACGAATAAGTCCTATACTATATTTGTAGCAATGTGACAATAGTGACATGAGGCACGGCCACAAGAGCCAAAGCTTTGCAGTTATTAGATAACAATGTTGAGGCAACGGTCTGGCATCTGCTCAGGGGACCCACTATCCATCGGGTGCCATGTGTAGCTTCCATGTCCTCTGTGCTTAATCTGTGACACTAGATGTAAGGCGAATGCTTGCTATTATATGTACCTAACTTTGTGCTGGAGAAATTATAAGAGATGTAACTATATGTAGAAATTCATAATCAAATTAATATACACATGGCTACAGTGAATCTGATACGTCATGATATCGTGTCAACAATAACTGGAATGCCAATTCTCTAACTTAGGATCAGTCATTGAAATCTTGATAGCAGTGTGTGTGTATACAATATTTTTTGTAAATTTTTATTCTGCCTTTGAAAACAAATTATGTTTAAAGTCTTTTATTTAACTAATATAAAGTCTTGTATTTAACTAATGTAACAAATATTATGTTTCACCCATATTGTATAATCTACAGTTAATGGAGGAACATGTCTGCTTTTATAATTTTGATGTCTTTAACAGCAGTATATTAATAATGTGGATACTACACAATATATTTGTCAGAAGGTATACTTTTTGTAATTTGTCCATTCAGTCACATTTTTCATTCATCAAATATGATGTGAATGGCTCCAAAATCAATAGTTGAACTCTGAAGAAGCAGAAGCATAGATTTGATGTTCCTGTTTGTAATGACATTAGCTCTAGTAGAGCTCCTATGGATGAAATCCTGGAGTGGGAGTCTTGCCCCTCCCCATTTTTTTTTTTTTAACTAGACCTTACGTTTTCTCATTAATCTACGCCTACACATCGCAGCCTGTTGATATTGGTGAATGAATTCCTGTCCACCCAAAGATTTTCATTTTGCAATATATTATTATGTGCCTTTCCTGATACCCAGCAGTTTTCTTTGACCGATGATCCAGAATGTACATTGCAGCTTTATTATTCATGACAGCTTAGTTCCAAGGCAATTAAAAAAAATTCCCACTCCCAGGCCCCTGTTAACTAAGGTTGTCGTGGTGCTCGTCATATATGGCCTGTTTCTTTAATCCTGTGGCAGTTACTTGTGTTATATTTCAACAGGAATGGCAACCTATTGGATATAATATTTTAATTAAACCTCCAAATACATGAAGAGTTATATAACATGAGACTTTGGTGTCACTTGATATAACATTCAGGCTAATAGTTTTAAGGCTGCCTTACCTTGCAGTTAATACTAGTGACTGCACTTTTGCCTATACAGTCTCACATATTGTTTACAAAGAAATGTTTCATTTGTTGATTGAAAATTGTGTTTTAAGATGTGCTATGCTTGTAACTGTACAGTATTGAACCTTTTAGCGCTGGTGCTAAAAGTTTGCCATAAAATTGTTTGTTAGTTTTATTATTGATGATAAGGATGTCCTGATAAATTGTAGTAGAGATCACAATTTTTTCACTAAGAGCTAAGGTGTTTTATCACCAAATGAGCAGTGATGATTGGAAAAGGATGTCTGCTGTAGATCCTTCATCCACCCACCCAGCTTTAGACAGAGATGTATTTTCTGAACAGACATACCCCATAATGGTCATAATTTTATTACATATATCCCCATTATGGGTTTCTTGAGTTGTGTCAGTTTCATTTAACTGAAAAATAGATTTCAACTTAATTATTTGTTTATCTTATCCTATGCAATTTTGTTGTGTTAAATTGCATGACTTTTCTCTTACATTAAACATCTATTTATGTTTACAGAGGAGAACTACACCTCTTGGTCCTGCCTCTTACCTTTCACCCCCTAATTAAGTCATGCCCTGTCTTTATTTAAACCAATTGTATGGAGTCTGCTTCCAGTGTAATTCCACTTCTTTATCACCCTTGCACTGAAGATATGTTTCGTGATATTCATGTGGCTCATTTGGTTGTGTAATTTCCAATCATGTCCCCTTGTTCTTGTACCATTCCTAATAATGAGCTTATCTTTGTCTGTATGTTTATGCCCCATAGTACTTTTTATGCTGTGATTATATCCTCATTGTTCTTCACTCCATTGATAAGACTAATTTTCACATTATTGCTCAGGCACCATTCTTGATGCACTCAAAGTTTTGCTGTGTGTTATTAGTTGAGGATTATTGGTGATGCATATTCAAGAATGGGGTGCATGTATGAGGTAAAGAACGTTTTGAATGAGACTTTCCATTCCTAAATATCACTTACGTATTTGCAATTTTAACTAATGTGCTTCTATGTTAATCTACCTATATTCATTCTAATGGACAGGGTTGGAGGGGTTGTCCTAGGAAAGGTTGGAAGTGGGGTAAAGGAGGTTTTGTGTGGGAGGGGCTTGGACTTCCAGCAAGTCAGCAAGTGTGCGTGAGCATGTTAGATAGGAGTGAATGGAGACGAATGATTTTTGAGACCTGATGAGCTGTTGGAGTGTGAGCAGGGTAATATTTTGTGAAGGGATGCAGGGAAACCGGTTAGCCGAACTTGAGTCCTGAAGGTGGGAAGTACAATGCCTGCACTTTAAAGGAGGGGTTTAGGATATTGGCTGTTTGGAGTGACATCTAAACTGTCGTATCTGAGTGCCTCTGCAAAGACAGTAATTATGTATGAATGATGGTGAAAGTGTTGAACGATGATAAAAGTTTTTTCTTTCTTTTTGGGTCACCCTGCTTTGGTGGGAAATGGCCGACATGTTAAAAACAAATTCTTTACAAGTTTCTAAGAGTTTTTTCTTCCCCAAATAATACGTGTTTTGTTTTCAGCCTCCCATTTCCTGTTTTCCCAGTCTCATAACTTTTTACTTTTGCTCAGATTTAATTTAAGTACTCATTCATTTAACCCCTGTCAATTTGGATTCAGGACCAACAAGAGCACAAACGATGCTATTATACACCGCACTTGAGAAGGAAAGAAGTCCCACTGGGAATCTTCATTGATCTACGCAAAGCTTTTGATACAGTCGACCATGATTTACTGCTCGCAAAATTAGCACACTATGGTATAAGGGGGCACTCACTCAACTACCTAAAGTCATACCTTAGTAACAGAAGCCAATATGTGTACACAAATGGAGCGAACTCTTCCACACAACAAATTACACTCCGAGTCCCTCAAGGAAGTGTTCTGGGGCCACTCCTATTCCTCATTTACATAAATGACCTACCGAATGCATCACAACTACTCAAACCCATATTATTTGCAGATGACACAACATATGTCTTCTCTCACCCAAATCCAGTCATACTGGCCAACACTGTTAATGCCGAATTACAGAAAATATCAATATGGATGACGACTAACAAGCTTACTCTCAATACTGACAAGACCTACTTCATACAGTTTGGAAACAAAGCCACAAATGTTCCACTTAACATAACGCTCAATGGTTCACCTGTCACAAGACTCACAGAGGGAAAATTCCTAGGAATCCACCTTGACAGTAGCCTTAAATTCCAAACACACACACACTATATCATTCACTTATCTACCCTTATCTCACCTATGGAATCTGTGCATGGGGATCAACAACATTAAATCACCTTAGACCACTCATAACCCAGCAAAAGGCTGCAGTCAGAATGATAACAAATTCCCACTCCAGACAGCATACTCCACCAATATTCAAAAGCCTAAAACTACTCACCGTAAAGAACATTCACACTTATTCTTGTGCCTACTTCATATATAAAAGTCTACACTCTAATATAAACCCTCCGCTCAAAATTCTCCTCACCAACTTTAATGGGACCCATGACCACAACACAAGACACATCACTTTTTGATATACCCCGAGTCCATATCAACCTATGTAAAAATTCTATGCACATAAAGGGCCCCAGAATCTGGAATTCATTACCAGTAAATACTAAGATAACCTTGTCTGAAAATCAATTTAAGACTCTTCTCAAAAACCACCTACTCACCCTAAACTAAGTACTCATACTGTAAATTACTTTCAAAAATGCTTAATATTATTTTCCTATAAGATAATTTCAATTTTTACTAATATGTTACTATTATGTTACCCCCTACTCACCCTAAACTAAATATACTCATACTATAAATTACTTTCAAAAATGCTCAATATTATAATCCTTAAGATAATCTCAATTTTTACTATTATATTACCATCCTCCTAAACACTTGTTACAATGTAATATCATCATATTGTAATTTGAACAATCAAATATATAATTTGAACAGTGTAATATCATCATATTGTAATTTGAACAATCAAATATATAACTAGAATAAACTCAATCAATTTCTCAAATATTATGTACATAGTTTATAAGTCATTAGATTAAGCTGCCCCTAATGCCATGGCATGTCAGTGGCTCTCCTTGCACTTCAGTTTATGATTGTAACTACAAATATCTATGTAAAATTGCAATGAAATAAAATTTGTTTGTATTACTGTACAGTATTCAGGTCTCTTTTGTAAGGTTATCATCCTCTTTAGCCCCTTCAATGTAGGGAGGTCCCTCGCCATGGTAAAGGGGCTCTTTATCCAAAGAACTGAACTACTTCTCCCCATCCTTTAATCAAATCTAAGTACGTATTCCCCAGCCCTCATTTTGACTCTCATTAGTGGGGATATTTCCTCTTCCATAAAATCCAGAAGACAAAGGAATCATTATTGGGTCCTGGTCTAATGCAGCTTCCATTGGTAGTACTGTGGTGGTTGTCAATTCACCTGATGAAAATTTATCATCTCAGGACTTGTCAGGTAACCTGGAAAGGCAATGAGTGGCCATATGGTGGGACCTTGATGATGGAAGTACTTTTGGAGGGTGCCTACAAATCTGGAATGGACACCTGAAGGTGTATGATTCCTGGTGTTCTTCCTAATTTGCCTGCCACTCTTATTGGCTTAAAGATAGCTGCACAGTTAGTGCTCTTGCCTAAACAGTTGATCTGGTGAAACCTTGCTCAGACAACTGGAGGTGCCATCCTGGTGGTGTGCACCAAGTCGGGTATGAAATGATTTCCAGGGAATAACAGCACTACCTGTCACAGCGGAGGTAGCTGTGGTTCAGTCTGGGTGTGTGGTTTCTCTTTGTCTATTCTCACAGCTACTCCCCATTTTTTGCTTTATGATAAACGAGACATTACCTTATTTTCATAGATATTCAGTGGCTGTGACACTTTACTGACTCTGAAATAGACCCTCGACCCCTGTTTTACCTTGACTATGGAGCCAGGTTCCTCCACAATGCAAAGACAATTCACAGATCATTTTGGCAGATGGTTCAAGGCCATCTGCCAAGAGATATAGTATACAAACCTTGATCACATACTAAAAAACAAACCCTCCGGAAACATCTACCACTAACGGAAATCATCCAAAAGTGACACTTGACAAAAAAATTTCACTGACTAGTGAATCCCTAACCTACATTAGAACTCATGACCCATATCAGCCAACACTACTTCTTCCACCCTCTAAAAAGAAGTATGCACATCTGAGTTAATGATGCTGATTAGGCTGATAAGTAAGACATCACACACACCAATGGCAGGACTGCTGTAACTGTATACCGAAATGCCACCCACAATCATGCTATGGAACTGTTGTCATCCCTCGGTCATTTAACACTTCACAGACTGTTCTTTGGACATCATTTATACAATTAGAACTACAGTGGTCCCTCGGTTTTCGCCGAAAATTCGTTCCAGAATGCTGCTCAAGTGACATTACCGAACGAATTTACTTCCTTAAGAAATAATGTCACGTAGGTTAGTCTATTTCAGACCCCCAAAAATACACTTGCAACAGCACTTACGAAAATACACTTACATAAATGTTCGACTTTGGAGATGCACGAAAACCGAGGGACCACTGTACTATACTTCTAATCATGAAAGTTGAAACAAATGTCTATTGTGCTTGTGGACAGATATTACCCAATCAATATAGCTAAACTGATGTTTGAGTGCCTTGAGCTTCCTTAGCATATACAGCAGGTCAATGCATGCTGTTGAGAGAACTCAAACAAACATTAAATGCTGGTGAAATGTCCACCTGGCAAAATACTGAATTGTAGATCAAAAAGAGTATCCAGTCTATGGGAAAACCTACACCCTTTCTGCCATAACTGCAGTGTAGCAAACCCCTCATAATCTCATCTGTATTCTGTTTTTGTTCCTGAAAGCAAGATCCAGTGATTGAAGAAGAGGATTTGTCACAATCAAGCTATGACCCAACTAAGCCTTAAAGCCAAAGTCTTCAAAACCCTTCAACAGACAGCTGTAAATCCCAACATTGCAGACCTACAGTAGCAGTCTTCCATGATGTAGAACAGAGATACTTCTTATTGCCTTGTTAGGAATATGGTAGGTATCATAGAGAATTATTACATTCATGAGGCGAGTGCTAACTCCACAGAAATCATACAATGTCTATAGTAATGGGAGGCAATCAGGCTTGATTCAAGGAAAGGGAGGCCAGGTTCAATTCCTTGGATTAAGAGTCCCTCACTGGCATCAACAGGGGATATTATAAGGAGACATTGACAAATGAGTTTCATGAGCACCATCAAGTGTCCAGCACACCCTTCATCAAGCACCACAACACCCTACATTTATCTTAACATCAACTGAAAGTAGAAGGTATAAAATGATACCGACACTATGGATGAAAGGACACAAGTGAATACATTTAAGGACATCTTTATTAGATGCATTTTGGTCCTGGGACCTTGGTTACTCCACAAGTCCCAGGACCAAAACATATCCAAGAAGGATGCTGTAAGCGCATGCACTTGTGTCCTTTCAACATAAACACCAACTGTATTATTATTATTATATTAAAAAACAAGTGCTAAACTCAGACATGTTGCAGGTGTGTAGGCGAGAGGACCAAACTCCCTGGAAGCATCATTGAGGCAAGAATTTTGAGTAGCTTTAAATATAGGTTGGACATGTACATATGACCCTAGTAGGTTTAGCACTTTTTTTTATTATAATAATAATGGACATGTACATGAGTGGGTGAGTTAGACCTGCCTAGCATGGGCCAGTAGGCCTTCTCCAGTGTTTTTTCGTTCTTGTGTATCACATAGAGCACTCTGAAGCATTCACACAACTGAGAAACAAGTGAAGAACTATGTAATGGAAAGACGAACACTAGACAGCAAATACCTTCACATCCTTCCAAGGGAGGAGGGAAAGAGATGTGCTGTAAGGATGATGACTGATTCCATGAAATAGAACAAATCAGAACAAATCTGATTATTTTTAATTTCCTAGATCCTGTATGACGCCTACGGGTTTACCATTTCTTCATTTAAATACTGCAACTACTATTAATACTGCTACTATTACTATTACTACTACTAACAATGCTTTCTTTGTCAGGCCAACTTACTTCTGTGGGAGACGGCCAGTTAAAAAAATGAATAATAGTAATAATGATAATAATACCCTCAAGGGGAAAGAAATGCCTCAATGCTGATAAAGGGCTCTGTATTTAAGGACGTGGCATTACTTTTTCCTTCCTTGGAACAAACCTGATTACCGTCCATTTCCCAGGTGCTGTATAACCCTTATGGGTTTAGCACTTCCCCATAGCCATGATAATAGTATGTACTTGGACAGCAAATGATGTGTTCTTGAAGACACCAGGCAGGTGCACCTAACATAATACATTGTATGACCTATGTGGCCTTAATAACTATTTCTGTGTTTGGTTAGACATAATAATAATAATAATAATAATAATAATAATAATAATAATAATATAGCATAAAAGTTTCTCACAATTGAAGTTATATGATTTTCTGGGGATAACATGTAAAACTGAGCACACTGAGTGTTTTCCTCTAGTCTATTCCTCTCACCTCTTCCACTCCTTCTTCCTTGTTTCTTCTGTCTTTCTTTAACATTTGGAATCATGCTGGAAAAATAACATCTGAAATCATTTCTGTCAATCTTGTTTCAGTGATTGCTATTATGTCTGGCATGACATCAGCTGTTCTTCCCTTCAACTCACAACTTTTAGATAAACCATCTGCATTAGTGTGCCACACACTAATACTATTTTATCTTATCATACACTGGTTTATGTCTACTCCCTCTTCATGATGCTCAACCAACAAGAGTGGGGAAGCTTGGATTAAGATTTCTTCGGATTTTTAACCCCGGAGGGTTAGCCACCCAGGATAACCCAAGAAAGTCAGTGCGTCATCGAGGACTGTCTGTCTTATTTCCATTGGGGTCCTTAATCTTGTCCCCCAGGATGCGACCCACACCAGTCGACTAACAACCCAGGTACCTATTTGCTGCTAGGTGAACATGACAACAGGTGTAAGGAAACACGTCGAAATGTTTCCACCCGCCGGGAATTGAACCCGGGCCCTCCGTGTGTGAAGCGAGAGCTCAAGCCACCAGACCACCGGGCCACCCCAGTTGATATAAACTTATCTACTGGGAAAGGAGTCAGGGATAGGCTTAAAGACAGAGGATGGGAATGGTTTAGGAAGAAAGGTAAAGGTAAGGGATCAGTTTTGGAGATGTTTTGAAATGGAGACTGGTAGAGAAGAAGAATTGATCCAGTTGGGAATTTCCGGAGTCTGGGAATTCCCACCTGGCCTTTCGTCTGGCGCTCTTTTCTGCTCTCGATCTAGGTAGACACTTCCTTAGATCTTAACTCTCCATCATCATCCTGTTTTGATCTAGGTAGACACTGCAAGATCTTTGGGCACTCTTTTTGCCATAAGATCCTGTAATGAGCTATATGGGACCAAAATATTTATTTATTCAGGCGATGGATGCTGCGGGAAAACCTGCCAATCCTCTGAAAATCTGCCATCTTCCCTATCACTTCTTCCCCTACTGTGTAATTCATGATCGATATAATCTCTAGTCTCATCTTCCCATTTCCTACTACCTGGGACACCTTCAGCCTCCTGGAGTCCACGGATCATCAATGACCTCCCTCTTCCTCCCATTGTGTGTGTACTCGCCTATGTGTCGTTACAAGGGTTGATTCACAGCTCGTGTGTGTGTGTGTGTACTCACCTAATTGTGGTTGCAGGGGTCGATTCATAGCTCCTGGCCCCGCCTCTTCACTGGTCGCTACTAGGTCCACTCCCTGCCTTATCGTATCTCTTCTTAAAGCTATGTATGGATCATGCCTCTACTACACCACTCTCCAGACTACTCCACTTCCTGACAACTCTATGACTGAAGAAATATTTCATAACATCCATGAGACTCATCTGAGTCTTCAACTTCCAATTGCGACCCCTTGTTGCTGTGTCCCATCTCTGGAACATCCTGTGTGTGTAATTTATCATATGCCCGCCACTACCAGACACTTGACAATGACGATAAACAGGAACATAAACTCTTAAATGAGTAATATAGGTTTATTATACAAGGAACGGGATACATCCTTCCATGGATCAACCCTGACTGCCTCCCATTCGTGATTGCTTTTCATTCCGGAGCAGCTACAAGACCTCCTACGGGTCTAGAGCTTTCTCTGATACTATTATTATTACTACTACTACTAATAATAATAATAGTCAATCACTTAAATAGTGATTAATTATTATTATTAGTAGTAAGTTTATTCAGGTATACACAAATACAGTTACATAGATCATCATACATAGCAGCATATGTGTAGAGAACCCAGGATAACCCAAAAAAGTCACACAAAGTGACATATTTCCATTGGGGTTCTTTTAATATCTTATTATTATACTATAAAGGAGATAATAACTTATTATTATACTATAAAGGAGATATACTAGGAATAAGGTAAAATGAGTTATTTATATTTACATGTTAGCTAAAAAAAAATCATTCTCCTCCCTTTCTGTCGCTACATTCATTAGGTATCTTTTGGTTCTCTTCTTAAGATAAGATAAGATTTCTTCGGATTTTTAACCCCGGAAGGTTAGCCACCCAGGATAACCCAAGAAAGTCAGTGCGTCATCGAGGACTGTCTGGCTGATGCTATGACTGGCTTTGACATGTGCAGGCAGTCTGTTCCATTCCTTTATTGCTGTACAATAAAAGGTGTTTGAAGCCTGGCCACTGACTGTGGGTACTACAAAGTTGTGCTCTCTCCCCCTAGTACTATGACTGCTTTGGTTCCCAGCCTTGACAAAATTGGCAACAAGATATTCTTGAGACTGTGAACAATTTTATAAACTTGATTTAACTTCTTCAATATTCAGCATACCCAATTATTGTAATTCATCCTGGCCTACATGCTCTCTTGGAACCAGGTCCAGGATGAAGCAACAGTAGTAGTAATACAAATTTCCATTGAAATAAAATATAGATCAAATCATACAATTAACGTGAACCACTGATGCCAAATCCCTCTCGAAAACTTTGCAGTACCAAGAGTGGTTCACACCTTAAGCACACCAACATTACCAACATGAAATTATACACTCTGGATGTGGTCTCAATATTCTCAAGACTGCCAGGTCACCATTTGGAGAAGACCCGGGCCGGATGTACCGGCGAGCCTACAACAACTAGAACGCCCATTGACCAGGACATAGAGGTGCTCGCCAATAAACCTACTAATATTAAATCACCCTTACAGTGGTGGGACTTCATAAATATAGTTGAACATTTTATTAACTTCATCTTCTTTACTTTATATATATATAATGGTGCTTTTGGTATTGCTGTGGGTTAAACCTTAGTGCTGTTCTGGGTAATACTTTCATAAGAGTATAATTATGCATACAACGTTTTTTGCAACATCATTTAAGACAATAAATCACAGATAAAATAAGTTGATGTCCTGATCACAGGTCAACATCTCGATCTACTTCATCTTAATAATAAACTTACTTACTAAGCAGCACTCAACTCTCAATATAATTCGCCTTGCAAAATAAAGCAAACAATACACTCATTTTTTTTGATGTGCTCATCCACAAAGCTCAGACGCCATCTTAGTAAGTCTATTATAAGAAAGCTAACAAAAATAACCACGAAACCAAAATAAAGAGGTATCCTGTGCCCAGAATTCCGAGAAGAAAAATGTAATAATATCAAAGATATCCTCTTGAAATTACATTATCCCATATTATTTATATAAGACTCAGGAAAGTCGAAAAGAAATAGACCCAAAACATTAAACAACACTAACAGATATTTTATCTTCCCCACAGGCAACATGACTATCGCTATTACAATTACTAATCCATACCAACAGTGAAGTAGTAGCATAAGTTCCTCCACTATAGGGAACTCACAAGACAAAAAAATAAATCACCACCACCAGATGTAGACCAAACAAGATGTAAACTTTGCCAGTTGGATTATTGTCACACCCTGCGTCATTATGTACTGGAGTGCGTCACACCCTGCGTCATTATGTACTGGAGTGCGTCACACCCTGCGTCATTATGTACTGGAGTGCGTCACACCCTGCGTCATTATGTACTGGAGTGCGATAAAAAATAATGAATTCAGAGACAACTCACTCAGAAATGTTCAAGATATGTCAAAGTATTTTATCCACAGTGGTATATTTCAGACCATTCTGGAAAAATACCCTGACTTTGCTCCCTGTAAATAAAGCATTGCCACGTGTGTGTGTGTGTGTGTGTGTGTGTGTGTGTGTATGTGTATTAATTACCATTTTGTCCTATGCACATGTCGATTGAAAACTAGGCCTGTTGTGCCTGTGCGTACCCGAGTTCTCCTCCTTTCTCCTCATTCCCTTTGGCTGTGCCTGGTGCACAAGCCCCAAGCATTGTTTCCTGCCAGGTACTGTTGTCTCTATTCTGTGTCAGTCCCTGCAGCTTCTCTTCTAGGGTCTGGATCCTGGCTTCCGCTTTTTTGGCTTGCATTACCCATTTTCTACTCTCCTCAGCTATCCTCTTCTCCATTCCCTCGCTGATCACCAATAGCTTCCTCTCCCATTCCTTTTCCCTTTCATCGAGCTCCTCGGTGATCACCAATATCTTCCTCTCCCATTCCTTCTCCCTTCTAGAAATTGTATGTGCGTGTGTGTGTGTATGTATATATGTGTGTGTATGTGTGTGTATGTGTATGTGTGTGTATGTGTGTGTGTGTATATGTATGTGTATATGTATATGTGTGTGACCCAACAATTAAAATTTGCACCAATAACTCATTACAGTTGTGGCCGGTGTAGACTAATAGATTGCTCATTGCTTTATAATTTGTTCATGATTGCAACCATGTATAGACGTAAGTAAATTTACTTACATGATTCATTACCTTGTAACTAGTGAATTCATTACCTTTGTACCTTGTTCAGCTATCAAAACTTTGGGGCCCAGTCTCTGGACCCTTTATATACCTCTGTAATCTGCAAATACCTTTGTAACTTGTCATGATTGTGACCAGATCCATCTGAGTTCATTACCTTTGTAACTTGCTCAGCTATCAAACTTTGAGGTCCAGTCCCAGGACCCATTATGTACCTCTGTAATCTTTTGACTACCGCCCACAGGATGGGTATGGGGTGCAGTAACCTGTGAACTCGCATAAATGAACAGACAATATGTTTAACAGTTATGTTGTACACCATAAATTGGACAACCTCTCCATGAAATGAACAGACTAAACTAGTCATTAAAGATGATCAAGAGAAAGTATTTGGAAACCGTCCTCATCACAATTTCCGACGCTACTGTTTAAAGCAAAGGAAGTTTTTCATTAGTAGCAACATCCCTGGCAATGCATTTGTTGACCAAAGCACATAGTCGTGACCAACCATCTAATTGAATCTTCCTCCTGCTACTACACCTCACATCACCACACCTGACTCTTCTTCCTCTCACTTATATGTTATGTTACACTCTTACCATTACCTCGATTTACTTGAAAAAACTTGTTGTACATTTAACACAGGATCTTTTAATGAAAAGACTTGCGCATTTTTACATACACATAAATAGGTGCTGGAGCTCAATCCAGTTAAGTGAATGGACTCATGTTGTCACTTTCTGACACCACATTACAAGATACTCATTTTCTGGGTCTTTTTCCGGCGAATTCATCTTTCCATCTTGCCTTAGGCAAGAAGCTTCTTATCCTACCATAGTCGCCTTTAAAATATGCAATTTTTCTTTTCTAGTTCTTGAGGTTGGTACATGAAGTCGGTCATTCCTATGGGTGGATTATAATCAATATTTGCTCTGCCCAAGTCACTTACGGTGACTATTACCTCGGGCCTAGTAGGCAACGCTCTCGCTTCATACACTGAGTGTCTGTGGTTCGATCCCCGAAAAGGGTGGAAACACTGGGCGTTTCCTTACATCTGTTGCCTCGTTCACCTAGCAAGCAAGTAGGTACCTGGGTGTTAGTTGGCTGGTGTAGGTCGCATCCTGGGGGACAAGACTGAGGACCCCAGTGGAAATAAAACAGTCTCTCGATGACGCACTGCCTTTCTTGGGTTATCCAGGGTGGATAATCCTCTGGGGTTAAAAATCCGAAGAAAATCTTATGTAACCTTTTTGATATGTCGTCCTTCTCGTTCCCAATAGATCATTAACGTCTCTGGGGGGGAGGGGTTATTCCTTCTGTGGCAAAGTGGCGAAGCTCCATATAAGTAACAGAAGACGGTGACTGATGTGCAACTGGCGCCAACCTAAATACAGGGTAAGGTATGCAGGGCATGTGAAGGGCAGGGCAGGGCATGTGGGAGAACAGGGAGAGCAGGGCATCTGGAAGGGCACGGCATTTGTTTTTATTTAGTATTATTTTCAATTTTAGATAGAGGACAGTGTGCTATTCTGTTATCAGCATCTGTTGATGGGTCTGGGGATTCTCTCTCCCACAGCGCGGTCTCAGCCCAGTCCTGGGTCGGAAAGAAAATATTAGAGTTGAGAACTATTAAGAATAGTCCCTGGAGAACCCATTATGTTCCTCTAGTATCTTGACTACCGCCCACACCATAAATATACGGTGCACAATAAAGATATTATACTGAACTTAACAAGAACAGGGAAAAGTAATGTGTATAATAATAATAATAAAATAATAATAATAATAATAATAATAATAATAATAATATCTTTATTTACTACAAGTACATGTACAAGGTATACAGTCCTAGCTGACATCAATAACATACTACTATATAGAAAGCCCCTTGTTATGCAGAGCATTTCGGGCAAATTAGGTCAGTTTTGTCCCAGGATGCGACCCACACCAGTCGACTAACACCCAAGTACCCATTTTACTGATGGGGAACATAGGCAACCGGTGTAAAGAAAAACGCTCAATGTTTCTACCCTTCGCCGGGAATCGAACCCGGACCCTCGCCATGTGAAGCGAGAGCTTTAGCCACTAGGCCACGGGGCACCGTATACTGAATGTTACTCTGACTTTACTTTGTTTACTATTACTCTTTGTGTTCTATTTGTTAGGAAGCTACAGAACTATGACAAGAAAAGAGAGTAGATGGACCTATAACTTCTTAACAAATAGAACACAAAGTAATAATAAACAGTAGTCAGTGGCAGCTACAGTGAAAAGCTGTGTTCCACAAGTCACAGTACTCGCTCCCATCCTGGTCCTAACTCGCTCCCATCCTGGTCCTAACTCGCTCCCATCCTGGTCCTAACTCGCTCCCATCCTGGTCCTAACTCGCTCCCATCCTGGTCCTAATATCTGACATAGACACAGATGTCGCTCCCATCCTGGTCCTAATATCTGACATAGACACAGATGTGAGCCACAGCGCTGTGTCCTTTGCGTATGACACCCGAATTTACATGACAGTGTCATCCATCGAAAACACTGCAAATCTCCAAGCAGACATCAACCAAATCTTAAATGGGCAGCAGAAAACATTATGAAGTTCAAGGAAGAGAAATTTCAATTATTCCGCTATGGAAAACTAGAGAAAATTAAAACTGTATCGGAGCATAAAACAAATTCCAACCACGCTATAGAGCGAAAAATGTGAAGGAACTGGGAGTGATAATGTTAGAGTATCTCACTTTTAGAGATCACAACAATGTATCTACCACATCTACGAAAATGATAGGATAGATAATGAGAGCCTTCAAAACTAGAGATACCAAGCCCATGGTGACTCTCTTTAAATTGCTTGTTCTCTCTAGGCTGGAATATTGCTACACACCAATGGCCCCTTTCAAGGTAGGCGAAATTGCAGACCTGGAGAATATACAGAGAACTTTCATGGCACGTATAAGTACAACAAAGCACCTAAATTACTGGGAACGGTTGAAGTCCCTTGATTTGTATTCCCTGAAATGCAGGCGAGAAAGATACATGATAATATACACCTGAAAAATTCTAGAGGGACTAGTCCCAAATTTGCAAAAGACTTGGCAGGAGATGCAACATTCCCCCAGTGAAAACCAGGGGCGCTACGAGTACGCTAAGAGACGACAACAAAGTAAGTGTCAGGGACCCAAGACTGTTCAACTGCCTCCCAGTATACATAAGATGGGTTACCAATAGACCCCTGGCTGCCTTCAAGCTGGACAGACACCTGAAGTCAGTACCTGACCAGCAGGGCTGTGGTTAGTACGTTGGTTTACGTTCGCCCAGCAGTAATAACTTGGTTGATCAGGCCCTGATCCACCACTAGGCCTGGTCACAGACCGGGCCGCGAGGGTGTTGACTCCCGACCCCCCGCCCTCCAGTTATACTCCGGGTAAGAACATAAGAAAGAAGGAACACTGCAGCAGGCCTACTGACCCATGCGAGGCAGGTCCAAGTCTCCTACCGGCTTAAGCCAATGCCCCAACCTAGTTAGGTCATGTCACATTCACTTAAGGAAGGAGAACGGCATCTGACCTAGTAGCACAAGCTAGTCAGGTCCAACTCACACCCACCCACACCCACTCATGTATTTATCTAACCTATTTTTAAAACTACACAATGTTTTAGCTTCTATAACTGTACTAAGGAGTTTGTTCCACTCATCCACAACTCTATTACCAAACCAGTGCTTTTCTATATCTTTCCTGAATCTGAATTTTTCCAACTTAAAGCCATTGGTGCAAGTCCTGTCTAGGCTAGATATTTTTATCACGCTATTTACATCCCCTTTATTTATTCCTGTTTTCCATTTATACACCTCAATCATGTCCCTCCTAATTCTACACCTTTCTAGAGAGTGCAGATTCAGGGCCCTCAGTCTATCCTCATAGGGAAGATTTCTGATACATGGGATCAACTGTGTCATCCTCCTTTGTACGTTTTCCAGAGCAATTATATCCATTCTGTAATATGGTGACCAAAACTGTGCAGCATAATCTAGATGAGGCCTAACCAAGAATATATAGAGTTGAAGAACAACCCTGAGGACTCCTATTATTTATGCTTCTTGATATGAAGCCAAGGATTCTGTTCGCTTTATTGCGAATACTAATGCACTGTTGTCTTGGTTTTAGATTACTGCTAACCAAAACTCCCAAATCCTTTTTGCAATCAGTAATATTAAGAACTACATTATTTAATTTATATGTGGCATGGTTATTGTCCTGTCCAATGTTTAGAACTTTGCATTTGTCTATATTAAACTGCATCTGCCACTTCTCCGACCACTGCATCAGTCTATTCAAATCTTCCTGGAGTGCTCTAATGTCCTCGTCAGAATGAATTGGACGGCCTATTTTGGTGTCATCGGCAAACTTGCTTATGTCGCTATTTATTCCCTCATCTATGTCGTTTATGTAGATTGTGAGCAACAAGGGGCCCAACAATGATCCCTGTGGAACACCGCTCGTGACTCTAACCCACTCTGATTTCTCCCCATTTATGCAAACTCCCTGCTGCCTATTTGTCAACCATGCCTCTATCCAGGAAAAAAATTCTCCTCCTATTCCGTGTGCCATAATTTTCCTCAATAGTCTCTGATGTGGGACTCTATCAAAAACCTTACTGAAGTCCATATACACAATATCATATTCATTACCATGATCTACCTCATCAAATACCTTAGTGAAAAAAGTTAATAAATTTGTAAGGCAGGAGCGCCCTTTTGTAAAACCGTGCTGAGATTCGTTGATTAATTTATGCTTTTCAAGATGGCTACGAATTCCCTAGGCAATTATTGATTCCATAAATTTTCCCACTATGGAGGTTAGGCTTATTAGTCTATAGTTCGAAGCTAAGGACCTGTCACCTGCTTTGAAAATAGGTATTACATTTGCCATTTTCCACTTATCTGGCACCATGCCAGTTTGTAGTGATATGTTGAAAAGATTAGCCAAAGGTTTGCTAAGCTCTTCTTTGCATTCCTTTAGAACCCTTGCATACAGTTCATCAGGGCTTGGGGATTTGTTAGGTTTTAATTTATCTATTTGTCTAAGGACCATGTCACTTGTGACCCTAATCGTGCATAGTTTACTATCGCCCTGTTCTACATAATTTATTATTTCTGGAATATCGCTAGTATCTTCCTGTGTAAAAACTGAGAGGAAGTAAGTGTTAAAAATTCTACACATTTCATTATCACTGACGGTGAGCTGACCTGAGTAACTTTTGAGTGGGCCTATCTTGTCCCTAATCTTACTTCTGTATACCTGAAAGAATCCTTTTGGGTTAGTCTTCGATTCTCTTGCAACTTTAACCTCATAGTCTCTTTTTGCTTTTCTTATTCCCTTTTTTATCTCTATCTTTAACTGAATATATTGATTACTTAATTGCCCCTCTCCTCTTTTGATTCGCCTATATATGCCTCTCTTTTGACCAATGAGATGTTTTAATCTATTGTTTTTCCATTTAGGATCATTTTTGTTTGATATGATTTCCCTATTTGGAACATAAGTTGTCTGAGCAGCTAGAACTATGGTCTGGAAAACGTCATATCGGCAACCATCACCACCTACCTGCCCCATTGTCAGGTCATTCCAGTTCAACCCACCCAGGTAATTTTTCAGCCCTATGAAATCAGCCAAGCGGAAGTCAGGGACAGAGACTTGATTGTCATTATTAGGGTAATTCCATGATATATTAAAACTGAGTGATTTGTGATTACTTTCCTCAAGCTCATCATTAACCTCAAGATTATTAATTAACTATTCCCTGCTGGGAAGAACCAAGTCAAGCAGGTTATTTCCTATAGTTGGTTCTGTCACAAACTGTTTTAAAAAACAATCCTGAATCGTATCAAGAAAGTCACTTGACTCTAAATTTCCTGTCAAATTGCTCCAGTCAATTTGTCTAAAGTTGAAATCTCCCATTAGCACAACATTTTCGTATGTACATGCCTTACGAATTTCGTCCCATAGAAATTTACTGCACTCCCTATCAAGATTTGGGAGCCTGTAAATCACACCCAAGATTAGTTTTTCACGGCCCTCGAGAAGCTGTAACCAAACAGATTCACACTCAATTGACAGGTGGGTAGTACCTCCCTGGATGGCTGCTGTCTGCCAACATTCTACCTGGTGTGTGAATGTCTCCTTTTTTTTAATACTGTCCAAGTTAAAGCAAGAGCTAATAATGTTTACCTAACACGAATTTCACAAAGAATGGCTGCATTATCTGAAAACTCAGCTTATACCCTTTCAGCAGAATGTTTTTTTTTACTATAGGCTCCAACCACTATAAATTCAGCACTCCTATATGGGGAGTACACAACCACTCTTTGGATAATAACAGCAGTGAAAATTTTGCTTGGGAAGGAAAGATATTTGGGAGAGGCATTGAATCTAGTATTGTACAGCACAATTTATTATTAAATTATTGTAAACTTATCTAAAATATATTTAGTTGGATTAGGGTAAATTAAATTGCGCTTGTTATAATAAGGTTAGGTAAGTTTTCTAAGGTTCATTTGGTACAAAATTATCAATTTTTACATTAACATAAATAAATAAAAAATATCTTTAAACGTTCAAGAGAAAATTTTAGAAAGGACTTAATTTTAAATGAGTTCTTGCTAATTGACCAGTTTTACCTATTCAGCACGATATATATATATATACACAGTGGTACCTCGGTATACGACCTTAATCCGTTCCAGGACCTTGGACTTATACCAAACAGGACGTATACCAAACAAATTTTCCCATAAGAAATATAGGGAAAACGATTAATCCGTTCCCATGAAAAAAATCCTATTGTTATTGGTATATTATACATTGATGGGAGTTGTCACAGTTGCTCTTTGCTCATGACACTGTGCTTTTGGGAGATTCTGAAGAGAAGTTGCAGAGGTTGGTGGATGAGTTTGGTAGGGTATGTAAAAGAAGAAAATTAAAAGTAAATATAGGAAAGAGTAGAGTGATGAGGATAACAAAAAGATTAGGTGATGAAAGACTGGATATCAGATTGGAGGGAGAGAGTATGGAGGAGGTGAATGTATTCAGATATTTAGGAGTGGACGTGTCAGCAGATGGGTCTATGAAAGATGAGGAGAATCGTAGAATTGATGAGGGGGAAAAGGGTGAGTGGTGCTTAATATTAAAATATGTAATTTAAATACTGCTTAATACTAAAATACATACATAAATACAAAAGAAGTAGATTAAATAAATGCAAATTTAACCTCACTTACTTTGCTGAAAAGAGTCGAGTGCCTACTAGGATAGTGATGAGAAGGGAGAAGGAAATGTTATTGTTTGGAAGGAGATTCCCCTTGTCTTCTCTGTCTCTTTTCCCCATTTGGACCTGGTTGAAGCTCACCAGGTTTGACTTTTACTAAAAATCTGTCCAAAGAACTTTGCTTCTGCCTTCTCCTCAGGATGTTTCGGAAATGTGACATTATCTGGTCATTCCAGACAATGCTATTACGGCTTGTTTGGGCTTTGTTGGGGTGGTACTTCTCTGCAAAGTTTTTGACGTCCATCCATTTGGCAAAGATTTCCTTGATTAATGAAGTAGGGGCTTCCTCTATCTCCTCCTCCAAGCCTGAAGAGAGGGCACCCATCTTAGTTTTGTGCTCCTCCTTCTCAAGTTCATGAAGCTCTTCAGTGGTCAGCTCTTCCCTGTGCCCCTCCACTAACTCCTCCACATCGAGTGAGAGGTAAACAAGGGTAGCGCACGGTGTCGTGACTCATTTTGACCCATACAAGTTCTAACATGCGAATCGTATTCCAAACAAAGGTCGTATACCAAGCAAAAATTTTCGCATCCAAACAGCACGTATACCAAGTTGGACTTATTCCAAAGCGGACGTATACCGAGGTACCACTGTATCTTCTTTTTTCAACAAACCTGCCGTATCCCACCGAGGCAGGGTGGCCTTTTAGTCACTCTTACGACACGCATGGCTTACGGAGAAAGAATTCTGTTCCACTTCCCTATGGAGATGAGGAAATAAGCAAGAACTTGTAAGAAAATAGAAGAAACCCCATAGGGGTGTGTGTATATATATGCTTGTACATGCAAGTGTAGTGTAACCTAAGTGTAAGCAGAAGTAGGAAGACGTACCTGAAATCTTGCATGTTTGTCAGACAGAAAAAAGACACCAGCAATCCTGGCAAGAGCAGATCAGTTACTTTGTGGCCCGGTGGTCTGGTGGCTAGAGCTCTCGCTTC
The DNA here is from genome assembly GCA_009830355.1 of Cherax destructor. Classification (NCBI taxonomy): domain Eukaryota; kingdom Metazoa; phylum Arthropoda; class Malacostraca; order Decapoda; family Parastacidae; genus Cherax; species Cherax destructor. The sequence goes on along the minus strand of WNWK01000293.1, from coordinate 392,123 downwards.
ACACACGGAGGGCACGGGTTCGATTCCCGGAGGGTGGAACCATTTCGACGTGTTTCCTTACACCTGTTGTCATGTTCACCTAGCAGCAAATAGGTACCTGGGTTGTTAGACGACTGGTGTGGGTCGCATCCTGGGGTTTAAGATTAAGGACCCCAATGGAAATAAGACAGACAGTCCTCGATGACGCACTGACTTTCTTTGGTTATCCTGGGTGGCTAACCTTCCGGGTTAAAAATCCGAAGAAATCTTATCTTATCTTATCACAGGTTTCCATTTTACACTATATATATATATATATATATATATATATATATATATATATATATATATATATATATATATATATATATATATATATATATATATATTATAATCAAAAGAAGCGCTAAACCACAAGGGACATACAGCGCGGCTATATATATATATATATATATATATATATATATATATATATATATATATATATATATATATATATATATATGAAGACAACCACTATGAAAAAATAGAGAATTCCAAGCGATTTCGTGACTACTCACATTATGATAATGTGAGTAGTTACGAAAGCGCTTGAAATTCTCTATTTTTCATAGTGGTTGTCTTGCATATTTTGATATCACCTGTTTACTGTGATCTTTTTGCATATATATATATATATATATATATATATATATATATATATATATATATATATATATATATATATATAACTGACGTAGTTAAACTATAAGAGAAATAATTGTAAGTATGTATATACTTGCGTAGTTCTCACATAATTCCAAATGTAACAAAACTTGAATTCCTATTTCAGAGATTAAAGTTTTCTTGTGTGTTGGTGAATGGGCTATGTGCAGCCTTAATATAATGGCCCTCTTGTAGTCAATAGGCTTAAACTCCATTAACCAAGCAACCAACACTTATCATTTCCGCCATTAAGCCCATCGTCATCAGTCATTATCATTACTAACACTATCATAATGACATTACTATTACTACCAATGTTACCATCATAGCCACCTCCACCCTCATTACTACCATAACGAACATCACCATCGAGGGGGGGAAGGGGGTGGCATGACCTGGCCTCCGTGTGTGCCCATGTATCACCGGCCTTCACCGGGAACCGGTTTTATTCCTCTGTAGGCGAGCGTCACCTGACCAAACATGTGTTCCCTCTCACCTCGTTTCTGAGTAAAATCCCAGCCATTGAAAAACAACAATAGTCAAACATTTTAATTTTGAATTAAGTGCTGTTTGTTGAAGTTCCTTTAGCGAGGATTTACGTATTTTTAATTAAACGTTCAGAGGAGAAAGGTAGTGGAATGGGAGGGGGAGAAAGCAAGTGGCCCAATAATTGGTATTCATACTATATGCCAATTTCGCTATCACTGTGGATAACTTGAAGATTTGGTCAAGAAGCGCTGGTGTATGAGTGCCAGGAGGGTTGAGCGTCCTTGTGGCAGGTGTAGGTAGTAGCGGGCAGGTGAGGTGAACACTAATTGGTCCAGGTGGCTGGAGTGGAGCAGGTTACGGAAGGTATGGTCAGATGCCACCCACTTTCTCTCCTCAACACAAACTTCTCATATACTTTCGTTTAAACTGAGATAGCTCCTATATTGCATCTTTTGTCTTTGTGTTCTTATCATTTCTTAGTCTGAAACTGATGACAATCTGTATGAAAATGTGTTTCATGTGAAAATATTTCGGGGAAGACAACACATGGATGGGGTCGCATTAGGCAAGTGACGGGCACCAGGACTCCAGGTGTCGCTGGAATATTTCCACCCAAACTCGCTCAATATTCTATTACACATGCTTACTCTAGATTTATGTGGTAAATCACAGTAAACGTTCCTTGGCTACTGAATCAGACTCAATAAAAAGTTAAGGTACGACGTTTGTATAATTAAAAAGTTGGTTAAAAGAATGAGTGGTGTGTAGAAGAGCGAGGGTGGGTCTGCCTGACGATGCTCACTCGTCCCCGGGCGGCCCGTCATGGCGACCCTGGGCCAGCTGGTCGCAAACAGTTTGTGGTTCGCCTTCGATGCCCTGGATCAACAGAAGACCGGAGTCGTGCCTAAAAGCAAACTAAAGGTAAGGTAATGTACACATGTAGACTACCGTCGGCAGCGCTGTGGCGCATGGGCTGGAGTCGTAAAAATTGCAGGGTGCCGCAAGGTGTAAGAACCTATCTTGATTCTCGCTATAGTGGTTCCGACCTTTTGACCCTTGCCCCAGCAACGACCTCTCACCCTATAACCTCCGTATACACAAGTAGGCGCGTTATGCATGTTATGTCCAGAATATAGGGCCACAAAGCCAAAATACTAGTACGGTAATCGCTTCATAAATGGCAGGTGCGGCTGAAACAGCCTGCATGAGTTTGATAGCAGAGGGCACTGAGTGGACCCCCGCCAAGATCGTACATGACCCTGCAGGTCATGTCACCGCAAGTCATAAACACAATGTGAAACAACAAAATTTGTCATGCTGACATTTTACAAATTTCTAACCTTTTTTTCTGTTTGTTATCTGTGTTTCAATGTGCAGTTGAAAACATATTTTGTGACTGAATTAAAATACCCGTACATGCTTTATAGGTGCTTGTTTGCTTGTTAAAGACAAAAATAATATTACTAAGTTCGTGTGTGCAAGTATTTACATGTGTACATGTGTACATGTGTTTACACCATTAAAGTTTCAATGGAATTGTTCACCGAGGTTAGGTTAGGTAAGGTTTGTTAGGTTAGGTAAGGTTTGTTAGGTTAAGTAAGGTTTGTTAGGTTAAGTAAGGTTTGTTAGGTTAGGTAAGGTTTGTCAGGAAACAAGACAAGTGTTTCCTGAGGTTATAAATCACACATGAAGAGAGTAAATTAGCCCGTACGCTTACATAATACAATTATATTAAAAATGCGCCAACCCCAATGAATCATACGTAAATCGTGATATTAGTTTCTATGCGACAACACTGCATTGTCTATAATAATTGGCTTCCAACCCAACACCGATGTAAATTATTTAATGGAAGGTTCGGATTATTACATTATAATAATCAAAACCAAGCGCTAAACCCACAAGGGTCATACAGAGCTGCTCTTATTACAGCTCCTGGCACTTTTAAGGGCCAGAAATTTTTGAGTGTGAGCTAAAATTCGCGTGCCTACCTGGAGGGTATTCCGAGGATCAACACCCACGCGGCCCGGTCCACGACTAGGCCTCCCGGTGGCTCAGGGCCTGATCAACCAGGCTGTTACTGCTGGCCGCAGGTAGTCCAGCATATGAACCACAGCCCGGCTGATCCGGCACCCATTTTATGTCAGTAGTGTTACTGTGTACTTGTGTAGTATATACTTAGATAATCCCAGCCACTTTATATATAGGCTCCTTGGCTAGCTATGACGTCACGAGTCACGCTAAAGGACTCCAATGGAAATAAGTCGCTTTGACTTTTTTGGGTTATCCTGGGTTCTCTACACATATGCTGCTATGTATGATAATTTATGTAAATGTATTTGTGTATACATGAATAAACTTACCGCCTGCCACAGGCCTCCTCAGTTCCCGCTAGGCCTAGACTGGACGAAGGCAAGGCTCCTGGACTTCTCAACTCTCATTAAGTATACGCCTCCAGACATCCAACGTGTGTATTTCTTACTCCATATCTCCCCAAGAACCCCCCACGACATTTAAATATCTGTCCAGCTCCCTCTTGAAGACAACCAGGGGTCTATTGGTAATTCCCCTTATGGCTGGTGGGAAGCTGTTGAACAGTCTTGGACCCCAGACACTTAGTGTTTTTTCTTAGTGTACCAATGGCACTCCTACTTTTCATTGGGGTATGTTGCACCGTCTGCCCAGTCTTTTGCTTTCGTAGGGAGTGATTTGTGTGTGCAGATTAGGGATAATTCCTTCTAGGATTTTCCAAGTGTAGATTATGATATACCTCTATCGCCTGCGTTCCAGTGAGTACAAGTCAAGTACTTCCAAGCGTTCCCAGTAGTTAAGGTGTTTGATGGAACTTATATGTGCAGTAAAGGTTCTCTGTACATTATCTATATCTGCAATTTCACCAATAATAATAAAATCAAATAACGGATTAAACCCTAGAGGGTCGTGAACCTCTTCAAGGTATTGCTCTACAAATGCTGGACCTCTTGGGATGATTGAGCTATGGTGCTGCACCCTCGAGGGTGCAGCACCATAGCTCAATCATCCTAAGAAGCACAGTAGCTGCAGCTACTCTGCTTCTTGAGGATTTGAAGGTACAGCTGTGTCTTTTGTGTGCAGATGCAGGGGGCTGGGGTTACGGGATGTGGGGGATTTTTCAGAGCGTACAACGACCCAAACACATTCCTCCTCTTTCCCGAGCTGCGACCCACACGAGCCGGGTAATGCCCGGGTACTTACTGCCTAAGTGAACAGAATAATCCGAATGCATTGTTCTTTTTCATTTTCTTCTTCTCCAAGTGTCTCCACCTACTGCAGTTTCGACTCTGGTAGTGTCTTCGATTGTGAATCACTCGCAAGTGTTCAAGGATTATTTTATCGTCTGTGTCACAGTTGTCACCAGGTGCGTCACAGCTGTGATAGTGGAAGGCTTAGTGTTACTGGTGTTTTCTTGGTCAGGGTAAATGTTTCCTGATGACCCGCTTAGTGATTCAACAACTACTGGTGTACCCGTGGTGGGTATCAGTGATTCAACAACTACTGGTGTACCCGTGGTGGGTATCAGTGATTCAACAACTACTGGTGTACCCGTGGTGGGTATCAGTGATTCAACAATTACTGGTGTACCCGTGATGGGTATCAGTAATTAAACAACTGCTGGTATACCCGTGCTGGGTATCAGTGATTCAACAACTACTGGTGTACCCGTGCTGGGTATCAGTAATTAAACAATTACTGATGTACCCGTGCTGGGTATCAGT